>CM074509.1:15148864-15378532 GCA_037389245.1 Oryzias sinensis | reverse complement strand
CGGCCCGGCAGCTGAGCCGCCAGGGGCTGCTGGGGCTTCAGCGCTTTACCCCCCCCTGAACACTGCCAGCTCAGTGGCTGCACCACACATCCTGCCTCCAGGCTACGCCACCTCTGCTTACCCTCATGGTTAGTCTGCTTACACTCACCTTTTTACAGACTGGTTGGTTTGGTGGGACTGGAACATGTCCAGGGCCCGTTCTGCTTTTATACTGATGCACAGGGGAAAGAGTTGATGGTGTGTCCTAAAACGTGATGCTCCAACCGTGTGAGGAAGGAGCTACCGTCAAATGTTTTTATCCTCATGGCTGCATTGAAGCATTGACTTGTATCCAAAGACATGGATGATGTTGAGAGGTGTTCTTTTGCTGAAGAGCTCTGCAAAAGCTTCTCAGTGATCTCATCTCCAAGTCTGGGTTCATGAGGTCATTCAGAGATTCTCCCGGTACGGAGAGCTTCAGCGTCTGCTGCAGGAGCGGCGTCTGAATGGCGGCGCTGCGTCTGTCGCTCTGTGACCCGGCGTGATGGCTTGCTGCCCCGCTTTGAAGAGTGAAAAGAAAAAAAAATCCAAACAAAACTAACCTACGTCTTCATTATAGCAGGGTTCGTAGGCTCAAGACAAACCTGGAAACGTTTTGGAAATAGAAAATGCTTTTTCTATGATCTTTGAAAAGTTTGGGAGAAAAACAAAATCCTCTGGAAAGTTTTGGAAAAGTCGTGAAATTTTTATATTTTGGATGAAAAAAAAAACCTTTAAAAAAGTTTATCATGAGATTCGAATGGAAATTGTGGCAAACGTTCAACCTCACACTATTGGCGATAGTGAACAGATTCTGTTTGTCTGAAGGTCTTTTATGGAGGATCAGTGAGTTTATAAAAAATAGAAAGAAAATCGTGAAAAAAAGAGAACTTAATTAAATCAGAAGGACATCGGCTGTTTTCGGGACTCAGCTCAGCTGTGCTGCAGCGGCTGACCAGAGCAGCACTTCCTCACCTCAGTCTGTGACCACACCAGTTCTGTCTCTGAGGTCAGAGTTCAGTGAAGCGAAGCAGGGCTGCGATCCTTTCTCTGTCCTGAATTGATAACTTTTGACTTTGTCCTAAAATCCGCTGATAGTTTCCTCTAAAACCAGGACTGCAGAGTTGTTGGTGCGGAGCCCAGTGTTGCTCAAGATGGCCTGAAGGAGCAGAAACCGGGGCCGTGCGTGAAAAACATCCATGCAGAATTCCACAGATGCACTAAAGTACAGAAAGGATCTTTTTCCAATACATTTTTACAGACAAAACAAACTACTAGTCATCTGGATTAGACGCGTTCTAAAAACGCCTTTGGGGTTTGGAAGTTTGGAAAATAGTTTTAAAGACTTCAATACTTTTTAAAAAAAGACATTTTCCTTACAACATGTCCTTTCCCTCTTTCATCCAATCTGTGAAAATATCTTATCATTCCACCATTTAATAACATTTATGACTACAGGTGTCCCCAGAGTGTGTGATGAGGACTTTGTGCGGCAACAATAAAGTGGAATCCGAGTTCTACACACAAACACTGAAGAAATCAACTGCAACAAATGTGAGCTGATGGACTCGCCTAAATAGTTGCTTCCCTTTTAGCCACGTCTTTTAGTGTGTTCGTTTTGGCGTGCCGTGTGAAATAATGATGGTGTTGGCATATTTTCATGGAGAAACTGAATCTGCTGGATTCCTCACTGAAGTGGTGCGATTGCTTAACCTGAATTACCGTGGCTTCACGGAGAAACCAGAAGCATCCCTAAGCTGCGCCGATTTCTGCAGAGTTTAAACTGAAATCCTCCGAAGCAACAGGTTGCCTGTGAAGTGTTGCCCCAAACGTCGTCCGACGCTCCTCTCCTTCTAGAGTCCGGTGGTCTGACAGAAACAAAGCTGCCAACTGTAGGAAAGACAAAGCTGTTCATTCACACAGTGCATGACAATGTTCTGTCAAGTTTCTGCTTTCATTCTTTTCCTGTCGTTGGTTACCATGGTAACCAAAATGTAGGTCAAGCTTTTCTTAAACCGGCTCCACTTTGGACACATTTTGAGGGACGGCTAAGAACGCTCTGGACCCACTTTGCATCACAACAGTTGTGTTTCCGTCGGCTTATATTAAATGTTCAATTTTTCTATAATTTAAATCTACTTACAGTTGATAAAAAGTCTGTTTGATCATGTTAGATTAGCCGCCTCAGTCCCACTCCGATCAACTTCTGACCTGTTTTCAAAGGGTTTCCGGTGTTTTTTGCTCTTTTTAATGCTGACGATGTCGTTTATAGGCAAAAATAAAAACCTGTGTTGTTTTCTATAGACATAGTTTCTGCAAACCAGCAGGAGTTCATCAAAAACTCCCCTTGGAGTTGTGGGTGGCACCCCCCGGTGGGACCCAGATGGATGGATGGATGGATGGTGGTCTAACTTGGTCTTTGTGTGTTTTTGTTTTCAGAGGCTCCGCCTTCCTATGATGAGAGCTGCAACACATGAGGCAGAGCCGTGAGCCAAAACGATGGCCGCCATCAGCTCCCCCTTTTAAAGAACAGCTGACTTCAGGTGAAACTCTGCTGAAACGGGCGCCTTTGGTGTAAAACGTTAACAGACTTGAACTGAGCGGTAACAAAACACCGAGATCTGTCGATCGCCTGCTCTACTGATGTAAAGTCTTCCAGCCTTGGATTTACTAAGTTTCAAGGATTCTATTGGAACCGAAGCCAAGCTGAAGTGGAACCTGCGACATCACACAGTGTTTTTTTCTCAATTCGTTTCCTTAAATCTAGTTCTACTTTTCCCATTTAGAGAATGAAGAAAGAGCAGTTTTAAGTTGTATATTTAGTTAACGAGTAGCATTTTTATTTTTTGGATCTGTAAAAATCCCCTCCTTGGCATCTGTGATGTCATGTTTTATGAGGAAGAGTGGGTGTTCAGCTCATAGATCTGTTTATTCAGACGCCTTTTTATCTTCAATTGAATTCCCTAAAAAAGCTTTAATTATTGTTGAGCAGTTGGATGTTTGAGGGAAATAATTCCAGAAGTTTGAAAACTGGAACATAATGATATTAAGTCTGCATTGTTTGTAATTGTTTTCTCTCGTGTGTTCTGTTTATGCTGGTTATTTTAGGTATTTTGATATTTACTGAGCATCACTGTGACCAGCTTTTATTTTCTTCTAATGTGCTTTGATTTCTATTGGCTTAGTAAAATCTGCCAGGTATATTTATTTGTCGTTTAAAATGCTATCCAACTCCTCTTTGTATTTCAATAAATCAGTGAAACCGCCAGTTTCAATTAATTTGTGTTTTTACCATCAACTGCTTGTACTTGTATCCATGTAAGATTTTTTTTATAGCAAATTTTTGGCAAGGCCCTTCTTTTTTTCCTGCCTGGTATTCATCAGAGTGATGGTGTTTTGAGATCTGGTGACTGTGGAAATACCTAAATGCTTTGAGTTGCTGCCATGCGAGAGGCTGATTTAGAAATGTGCATTGAGAAGTTGGACAACTGTTCCAGTGGGTGTATAAAAGTATATCATCAACCCTAGTGAGTGCGTTTACTCAAAGTCAGGGGTTTTGTTGTCTAACATCCAGGTCTCTGATCAACTGAATCCACCAAATTGGTTCTGATAATCATCAGCATCTCATGTTGAAACACCATCATCAACCGAAACACAGTTGTGTAGAATTACCAATTTACAAATGCAAATTATCAATTGAGAATTGCATATTACTTTGAATCATGACTCAAAAAATTACGTCCACGTGGAAGGCCTCAAACTTAGCGAAGACTGCTAAACTGTTACTAAAGTGAATTTGTGAAAGACCGTTTGACGCCAACATTGAGCAACACAAGACATGGTAGTTTGACTGCATCAACGAGGTTTCTCTGCAGGTTTCAAAGCAGACAGGAGTTTCAAAGTTTGCTGTTTGGTCGGACCAACCATGGGCCGGGCGGATGGCTGCCTGGAGTGCGGAGAGGGTCTCCCTTGGGGGGTCCTGACTCGTACCTGGGGTTGGGGCGGGGGGATGCCCGGAACTCCTGGGTGGTGGTGGGGTGCTCGTCTGGGGCTGTGGGCGTCCTTCTCCGGTGGGGCCCTGCGTTGGGCTCTCCCGGCGCAGCGGGGGGGCTGCTCTCTTGGTTGGGCTGGGGCGGCGCTCTCTTTCCCTCCGTGCCTCCCTGCTCACTGGCTCTGGGGGCCTCACGGCGGTCCTGCTGGCCCTGGCCTGGGTGGCGGGCTTCGTCGCCCAGGGGGCGGTTGTTCCCTGCCTGTTCCCGTGTTGCATTGGGGGGATTCCGGCTGCTGCTGCGGCGGGGTCTTGGTGTGGGGATGGCTGGGCACTCTCCCTCCTTTTTCTTCACGTTCCACCATCCATTTTAGAAGAACATAAACACTCACCTGAGCACAGGTGTTAGCTCACCTTTGCAGTTTGCATGATTGAATGACTGAAATATTTCACACTAGTTGGTTTTAAGGCATAAGTATGCGTGTTAACACTATCTGTTTTGTGTACATTGTAGGTGCCATGAATTAAGTGTGTTCTTTCTTATGTTAAATGAATATAGATTTGTTTTTTGATAATAGGTTATTGTGTAGGTAATCAGCTGGTGGGTCACATGGTTGTGGGCGGTGACCTTAATTGACTATAACTCACCTGTGGTTTTTTCTCTGTGTAAGATGGAAGGGGGGGTGAGCTGGGTTGCCGTATTTTTTGTTGACCGCTTTATACGCTTTTGTGCTTTTCCCTTGATTCCTTGTTTTTTCTATTTTCGATCATAATATTACAAGTGGATTCAATTACCTTCATTTTCCATTATTAAAACCAACAAAACTACAAACTTCGTTATGCTCTATGGTTTTTGAGCGCGTCATTCAAAACCCGGACCCACCCAGCGTCAGCCTCTCAGTGACTGTTTGGTTTAGTCGCTACATTTGTCAACAAAAAAAACTGGCCAATATAAACATGGATATTTTGTGATTAAGCAACGGAGCTGAGATTTGGAGTAAAAGGAGGATTCAGTTACACGGACGGACATCGGAGAAAGTGGAGGTAGGCGCTGGCTGTCACTCAAACAGTTAAGGAGGAGCTGCTATCGAAGCGAACTACAGCCAGGTAAGACCACCGGTGAACGCGCATGGAAGCTGTGCCTGTGGAAGGATGGCGGTTCAAAAGTTTGAAGACTGGGAGCGATCGTCTGGCTCGTGGCTCTGAAGGAGCTGTAGTTTCTGCGCAAAACATTCCGGTGCTGAGTGACTTTATGCTGAGTGACGCAGTGCTGTGACGCGTTAATGCGCTCTATTGGTGAAGTTGCCGCCCCGCTGTTTTTGTTCCATGGAGATTATCTGGGTAAGGTTCATTTTGCTTCCATGAAGACAATATCCAAGGGTGGCTAAAGAATGAAATGTTTCAAGAAATCACGCTGATGCTGCATGTTTTGAAATGAACAAACACTGAATGAAATGAATGACTGAAGGTCTGATTAAAATGGAGCGTGATAAAAGACTGATTAAACCAACTGCCAAGGCGTTGGCAAATAAAATTGAAAAGCATGAACGAAAAATAGCAATTAATAAAATGAAATCACTTATACCAGAAATGAAATCACTTATAAAGACAAAAGAAAATGTTTCACACGTCCAATCATGTTTCAAGAAATTAAATCAATTTTGTGTAACTGCTATTGCCTCACATGATGTTTTGATGCCTTTACTCATGGAGGATGAGCAAAATGGACAAAATGAGTGGTTTGACAGCATCATGACATACACTAATGCATTTAAAGAAGATGTTGAAAGATGGCTGAGTGGGTCTGAAGACTTGCAACAAAATGGAAGCCTCCATTTGCTTCAATCAGTTCCAGCTGTAAAAGATGAAGAAATGCTTCAATATCTAAGAGAGGATGGTCCAAAAATAAACATCCCTGCTCAGTACAGAAGACATGCAAGACGACATTAAACCATATGACAGTGTGTCAAATGCTGAAAATAAAACTTCCGTTTCTGGGAGAAGGTCTGTTGTTTCTTCTACTTCATCTGCTCGTCTGAAAGCAGAGGCTGACCTGGCAGCGTTAATGGCAAGACAGAAGCTGCTAAAGGAAAAACATGAACTGGAGGAACAAGAGGAACATCTGAAGAGGAAGAAGGAGCAACTTAAAATGGATGAAGACATTGCAGCACATGTGGCTAAATTGAATGTGTTACGATCTCAAAGTGTCACAAGTTCAAGGAAGTCAACTAAATACTCTGATGGAATGGATTCTTACTTGGAAAAGGAAACATCAAAACAAATGGTTCTTAACATTGATGCAAATTCTTTTATTCCACAACCATCAATAAAACAAAGAGATACTAAACAAGAACCCTTAGATCAAGGAACAAGGCCTAAAAGGAAATCTCTACCTCTATATATTGACTATGAACCTGACTATGAACCCAGACACTATTCAGAGAATCACAACAATAATGAACAGACTCAATACAGAAGCCCTTTGAATGCAGAATCAGAGTCAAGAGATGAACATAACAATGTGCTAGGACTTATGAGAAAGCAGAATGAAATAACAACTCTCTTGATTCGACAGCATTGCCTCTCATCATTACCAAAGAAAGAAATACCAATTTTTGATGGAGACCCATTGAACTATCATGCATTCATTAAAGCTTTTAAGAATGGTGTGGAGAGAAATACGGACGATTACAGTGATCGACTGTATTTTCTGGAGCAGTACACCTGGGGATGATCTTAAAGAAATGCTAAAGGTGAAGGACAGGCTGATGGAGGAGAAGCTGGCCGAACTGAAGACGGCATACAAGGACAGTGAGGCTGAGCTTCTGAAAAAAGTGCGGGCAGCCCAGGAAAAGGAGTGTCAGGCAGTGCGGGAGGCCATCGCTCAGAAGGATGCAGAATTGGAGAGGAGAGCCGAGGAGATCAGCAAACTGAAGAAAATAACCAAACAGGACTCAGAGAAAATTAAGAATCTCAGTAAGGAAGGAGGAAAGAGGAGAACTCTTCAGATCTCCAGGAAAAATTGACCAACTACAAGAAGCAAATGCAGCAGGTCCAGAAGGGGATTTCTGCAATGAGAAAAGAGGAGAAGCTCCTGAGACAGAAGCTGCCTGACATGGAGAGAACTAAGATGCAGCTTCAGTGTGACCTCCGTACCAGGGACAGAACCATCCAACAGCTCAGACTGGACAATCTAACACAAGATGTGATAAAACACACAAGCTCTACAGTAAGGCCTGTAAAGACAGCAAAGGAGCGCATGTTGGAGGAAATGCAATTGGCTCTAGTGGAGCAGGACAACATGCAGGAGAAGATGGAAACAGTCCTGGAGGAGAAGCTTACCCACATCCAGGAACTCTGCAACGAGGTGGACAGAATGAAGAGCATGCTGCTGCAGCATGACTTGACTGATGGACATGAGTGTGACATAAGGACTGATAAGGTCATCCTTATGAGAAGAAAAGAAGATGGGACATCAATTATGGACTTTATATGCTAGGTTTTTCAACAATTCATGTCCCCTACTAATATAAATGTGTGTAATTATTATGTGTATTAACTTAATAATTAGGGGCTGGTGTGTAGGTGCCATGAATTAAGTGTGTTCTTTCATGTGTTGGATGAATATGGATTTGTGTTTTGATTATAGGTTATTGTGTAGGTAATCAGCTGGTGGGTCACATGGTTGTGGGCGGTGACCTTAATTGACTATAACTCACCTGTGGTTTTTTTCCCTGTGTAAGATGGAAGGGGGGGTGAGCTGGGTTGCCGTATTTTTTGTTGACCACTTTATATGTTTTATACGCTTTATACGCTTTATACGCTTTTGTGCTTTTCCCTTGATTCCTTGTTTTTTCTATTTTTGATCATAATATTACAAGTGGATTCAATTACCTTCATTTTCCATTATTAAAACCAACAAAAATACAAACTTCGTTATGCTCTATGGTTTTTGAGCGCGTCATTCAAAACCCGGACCCACCCAGCGTCAGCCTCTCAGCGACTGTTTGGTTTAGTCGCTACATACATGTTGACATGTGGACATTTTTTGCAGCTAGCAGGTGTGTTGATAACATTTGAGTCTGTGTGTGGACAGGCCCCGCCCTTTCTGAACTACATTTGAACCTTACCGTAATGATAAACAACCAGTAAATTTGTTGCTTTATGCTGCTTCATGGTCTTATCCCCCCTCCCCTCCTATTATCAACCTCTTACCCCCCCCCTCTCTCTAATATCCCTCTCTCTTCTTCCCTTCTTTCCTTTTCCGTCCGGTCCAACACCCAAGATTTTCAAACATGGTTGAAATTAATAAAGTTTGGCCTCAATTACAAAAGGGGTTTATTCAGACATACCTCTGGTTTGTATGAAGATTAATAACCCCTATTGTTAAATTAAAATATGTCCAACACAAGAGGCCCTCAGCTCTCATCTGTCTGCCCAGCTGTTGGACAGGACAAGTTAAAAAAAAAGTTTTTTTGATGGATCTTAGCCCCTGTGCTGTCTTAGATGACCCCCCCTTCCATTGACGTGTTCTCCCTACCATGACAAAGGTGGATAAAGCTGGAAAGATTTCATGTAATCCATGGACACCAGTGAAGATCACAAATCATTGAAGAGAAAAGGTTCAGAGCACTGTCTAGTGGGTCTAGATGACCCAACTCCCAATGGCAAAGTGCCTAGGACAGCACAAGGGTTAAAGGAAATTATAACAGTAACTTGGTGAAGCATAAAGGCACAACAACACAAAATTTACAATTAAAACGAAACTGAAAGAAAGAAAAGAGAAGGTATCCAGACTCAAAACCAGCTGGAACTCAAAGCCGTACTTTTAATCTGTGCATTAAGAACACCATTTGAGTCCCATTTGGCCTCAGTTGGAATCATCCATTAGTGACAGCTCTCTCCATTAAATTAAACAGGACCACGTAAGTGGCTCACACAGTCAGAATAATCATTGTTTATCCAGTCATTACAACTGATGCTGTTTTTATAAAACCCTGAAAGCTGCTTTTCCACTCACCTATGTTCACACTGTACTGAAAATTAGACAAGCACTGGTACGATGCTGCGTGATGTGTGCAGCACAAGCATGTCCCCATCAAGTGTTGCATGAGCAGCCACAGTGTTCATTCAAGACCCAGAAGAGCATTACAGCAGGTTCTTCATCCAGGATGCATTTAATAGACTTTTTTTAACTTTTCAGAAGATGATCCTCGCTAAAATCATGTTTCTGAAAGTAATAAACCCCCAATTACTACAGTTTTGTGCCACATAGTAGTGTCAGAAACCGGAGATGAAAGAACAGGAATCCTCAAAACAAATGTCAGAAATGTTTAGTGCTGATTTGAGATTTCCATTGAGACAAGACCTCACCTTAATTTGTCCAAATTTGCATTTAGACACTCATAAGAAAAAACAAGTCAGACTAAACTCTCATACTTTCAACTCAATCAGTCTTTACAGTTTGTGTTACTATAAAATATACAGATGTCCACAGCGTTTAAGGTTTAATAGTGGGACCTGACCGACACTGCAGCACATTTCTGCACCTCACAGCTCACAGCCTCACAGCATATATATATATTTTTCTTTCAGGCCCAATTATTAAATTTCATTTAAATGAAGAAGTTACAGAGGAAATACAGAAAGACAAATGTAGGCTGGTAGGTGGGACAGCCTGAAAAGTACTATCATGCAGGCTTCCTGCTATCCAGGCGTATCATTCAGCAAACTAAAATAGTGTGGAGAAACTCACAGACTGTGAGCATTGCTACTCATACAAATGACTGCTGAAAGCAATAAATCCAATATGTAAACATACAGAGAACACAGCAGATACATCCTCAACACATCAGAGCTTCACAGGTTCCAAATATGCCTGTTTCATTGATGTGGGTCCAAACCTTTTTTCAGTTCAAACATGTCAACAAAGATCTCAAAATGTCAGGAAGAAGCTCAGCTGACTGCACCCACATGCTCTTCATGCTCTTTTCTCTCGGGTACCTCAGACTGGCCCACCCAGAGCTCCTAGGGTGTTTGGGGGAAGGGGTTCTGAAACTCCCTTCAGTGCATGGAGGGGGCTGTGCCTGAAACGTCAATGCTCCCTGCAATACCTCTGGCTTAGGGGGGATGGGGCCTTCTACACTGGGAACAGCTGGTCCCAAACAAGTCCTCCCATTCTACAGGACTTTTCCTTTGAGAGTCTTGGGAGGGCGTTCGCCACGTTCACTTGCTAAGTTTTTGGGTAGCATTGACTACAAACAGGAGGTTTCCATGCAAACCGTCACCTACTAAATTTGAACTTTTAATAAATTCACACTTAATTTCATCAGACAATGTACCCACTGCACAAGAGGCATGAACACCGGTGATTGTCTGTCCGCTATCCCAGAACAGCTAATGTAGGGGTGGTGGATGTGTCTTTGGTTCCTTGTGACTAGGGTGATAGCTGTGATTCACATGTTTGAGATCGTATACCTAAAATTTGGGTTGCTGCTCCCACCTTGCCCCTGCCCTCACTGGGTCATCGGAGAGCGGAGTCATTACAGAGCTACATGTTTGCACCAATGACAGGATTGTTTGTTGTAAATACTTGTGTAGCACTTTCTTAGAAGGCCTGCAGCGCCTTACAGTCCGGTGCAAGCCAAGCATACACACATTCACACACTGATGGCGGCTCCACTGCCGAACACCGGCACCAACGTTCTATACTATAGCCACCAAGGACACTTCGACACATTGGTGGGCATGGTGGGAATCAAACCTGCAATCTTCTGATCAGAGGTTGACCACCCTACCACTGCACCACAGCTGCCTCTCGTTGTGTTATTTATATTTTCATATTTATTACAGTGTTGTTGTTTTTTTTATTTTGTCCTTAGTAACTGATATTTTATTATTGCCTTTATTTAAAAAAAAGGTCTGTGGTGCGGTTATACTTACTTTTTAGTTAAATTTTTGCCATTCATGTTATGCTATTATTAATATACATGTTCTATTTTTGATGTATATTCAGTTCAGATTGTTGTAATTAATTAGTAAACATTTTTATCTGCTGAAAGTCTATGTCGTGTGTTTTATCATACACTTAATTTACAAAATGTGTTTTTCTAAAATTATTTTATAATCAAATATTTCAAGGAAAAAGTATCTGTATCTGTATTGATACTATCCCTGTAATTACTTGGTATCGTATCGACACTCAAATTCAGTATCGCCCACCTCTGTGAGGCGAGAGCCCTAAGCACTGCATCACTGTGCAGGCCTTATGAATGTCAATGTTTATTCAGACTCAGTTTGAAAAACTCCCTGCAAGTATATAGTAAAGGTTCCTCTGAGAAAAGCTATTGTTGAGCGCAACTCCAAACCGCTAGATCAATGGCTCAGTCCAAACTAGTTTAACCTCTTAGGACCTGGCATCCACGTGCGTGGACATCACATTTTGGGTTAAATACCACTGTAGTAAAAAATGTTCATCAAGATATTTCTCCAAACCCTGTGACTACCATGTTTAGAGGGTTAGCTCACATATTAGCTAAGGTGTCAAGAGGATAAGAACTGAATTTCAGAACTAAACTCCTAAAGTAACCCGACCAGAACATTTTGTCTTAGAAATGCAAGACAGATATTTCAGCTCTACATTCCTTGAAACACCAGATTTTTGTTTCCAAGTAAAAGTCTCGTTTGAAGCTTGAGTGGTTCCGTAAAGAACAAGAATAAAACCATTACGATGGTATTATGATAGCTTTATCAAACTGAAAAATGTTTTTTGACAGCAATCTTTAAAACATAATAAGCAACAGGTCATTACAGAATCATTTGAAATTCCCCTGTATCACTATTGTGTGGCTTTCATTGGTACTGGCCATAGAAGCACAAACAGCAGCTGGTTAGTCGGTTGTAAGTGTGCACATTTCCGACGCACTGTTAACAGGGTCACATGGTTGATAAGTGGCTCTCTGTTGTTATCTCATCTGTGTAGAGAACATTATTCGATCCAACATCACCTCCTGCGAGGTCCTGTTGCTTAGTAATAGTCTTCAGTGCTTTGATTAGAGTGAGCTTCAAAGCTCCAGGTACGCTCATTATTCCCTGCAGGCTGCATAATGAATCCCAGGGAGGAAAACGATTAACTGCTCCGTCCTTTATGGTCCCTGCAAATCTGATTCAGCTCAGAGCCAGAGCCGGCTGGTTCTGTAAATGACCCAGCTGCATCAGGTCATTGGGTTGGTACCAGACAGACCGGTACCGACTTTCAGCTTTCAACTATCAGTCAAACAAGTTTGCTGCTCTTCTGTGGGCCTCTAGAGGTTGTGGTGTGCCTCATTTGCTTGGCTTTCATGTGTCACAGTTCACAGATTTACCCATCTTTGATGTGTCTTTGGGCCTAAAACCGTCTGCCTTCAAAGGGTCACTGACTTACATTGGCTTTAATGTTATCCACCTTCTATGACATGAAAAGGCAGGTATAATATCACATTTTAATGTTTGCATTTCAATTTCAAATGGTAAATCAGATGCGTTTTTAAATGTTGAAACACTAAAAAAAACTTTACCAAGCATCAGCTGAATTCTTAGCAGAGAGTAGAGGTAACATGACAGATGTTTAAGCTGTTGCACTTTTTTCCACCAAGTTCACTCATTTTGAATTTAATGCGTACTGCACTTCTGTAACTGAAATTGGGGAACCAAACTGCTTATTAACAATTAGTGTTTTTCATCTGAGAGATCGATCAGCTAATGAAGTTGACTTTTGCGGAGTCTGCAACGTGATTACTGTAAGTAACAATGATTGTCTATGTAAAAGTGAAAAGGCTCAGTGGATCCCCTCCTCAACAATTTTGAACATCATCAAAAAAGTTAAAAGAAACTGGAGAAATCTCACCCTGCGACAGACTGGCGACCTGTCCAGGGTGCCCCCTGCCTTCGCCCACAAGTGGCCGGGATAGGCTCTGGCAGCCCCGTGACCCCGAAAAGGAATAAACGGAAGGAGATGAATGAATGGAGAAATCTCTGAATGCAGGGTTCACTGGATGCCTGTAGTCTTTCGGCACGTAAAGGGCACAGTGACACTAATTGAATAGTTTTAGTAAAGTTGCTATATAGTGTCACCCTTGTGCTATCTTAGATGACCCCCCCTTCCATTGACGTGTTCTCCCTACCATGACAAAGGTGGATAAAGGTGGAAAGATTTCATGTAATCCATGGACACCAGTGAAGATCACAAACCATTGAAGAAAAAAGGTTCAGAGCACTGTCTAGTGGGTCTAGATGACCCAACTCCCAATGGTAAAGGGCCTAGGATAGCACAAGGGTTAAAAGGGGGGCTCAGAAAACGTCCTTGCAGAGCCGTAGTGTTCACAGAGGTGCTGTTGGATGCTGACTGCGGTGTCCCTGTTTGCAGAAACAGCAACCAGTTGAGATGCTGATCTCCGACCCACACATATTTATTAACAATATTTTGGGAAACAATAGTGATGAAGGATGGACTTAAATGCTAAAATTCCAAAACCAAGAATCCAGAGCCTCATGACCTCAAAGTTCACTTCTCTTCATACTATTTCAAAATAAGAGCAGACACTGCAGCACAGGGACATGTCCCTCTCCAATGACTCTCAGGCCTGTAGCTGGAATCAAATTTGAAATTAGCAGCATAGGTGCACACAATACACTAAAATCCTGGATAAGTTGATTGTAGCTAAAATATTTTCATCAAGTTATTGCTTCAATTTTTTTTTATAGTAAAGAAAATGTGTTTTTTTAGTATAGTCTAATTAAATGTAACATATGTGAAATGTAATTTCTAAGCTATTTGTACTTAATTGATTTAAGTAATCAATATTAGAATATCACTGTAAAGTCTACATTAAAGTAGGCTGAAATGGCCAAAACATTTATATCTTTAGTAAATTGCACTTGTGTAAATTAAAAGTGAGTTCCAGTGCTTAATATTTAGATTTTGACATTTTCATTTTAAAACTTTTTATAAATACATTTTAGCTCCTCATTCACCATCAATTATGACAGCTGTTCACATCACAGCAGTTTTGTTTTGGTTCTGTGAAGAAGGTCCAGGTTTGTGAAAATAGCAGTGACAATGCAGCAGCAAACAGCAAAGCCTAAAACCTTCCTCATGGGTGGATATGGGCTGTCTGTGGGGCAAAAAGCGGTAAACCTGTGTGACGTACATTCTGTAGGTGGCCTGCAGAAACATTAAGGTTGTAGACTGCTCAGGGAATCTGTAGAGAAAATGTTCAATCCCCTTTTTATCTTTAGGCATGGTGTGGGCGACAGGTCATATAGAACACTTATGCAACACGTAAAGGTAGTAATGGGGAAGTAGGTGAGATCATGTACAGGTGCATGTAACCAAGGCTTAAACCTTCTGACTTTTTGTGCTGCACCAATAACGCAAGGGGACTGACTGTTAGTGCTGTTGCAGTCATAAGTGTGCACTCCTTTCACGTCTTTTGCACGTGTCATGCTTACAGCCTGACTGTTACAAATCAGGAAACTAGACAACCAGAGTGTAGTTTCTACAGGCACTTACTGATCACGTGCATACCCTGTGCATCACAGGGTATGCACAGGGTAGCACCACTGCTATCATGAGTGGATACGTGGTGTCTGCAGGTGAAAAATGGGCAAACCTGTGTGGCCTGCAGGAAATTGTAAGATCCCAGGCAACCTGGTGAGCCTGTAAATCATAAATGTTCATGCACATTTTTTATGGGCATGCTACTAACGTCAGGGTAAGGGTAAGTAGGGATGAAGAAGGTGAGATGCAGGCACATCATACTTATTTACCCTCTTGTCTGTCCCCCGAATCCTGTGCACTTCTCAGGGAGGCCAGGCCGTTAGTGCTGTTGAAAGGAAAGGTGCACACTCTTTGTGGCT
Organism: Oryzias sinensis; assembly: GCA_037389245.1. Classification (NCBI taxonomy): domain Eukaryota; kingdom Metazoa; phylum Chordata; class Actinopteri; order Beloniformes; family Adrianichthyidae; genus Oryzias; species Oryzias sinensis. The sequence continues at coordinate 15,363,630 of CM074509.1, read as the reverse complement.
TGCAGCCTGGCAGTTAGAAATGAGAACATCTGAGCATAGTTTGTGTATGCACACCCCATGCATGCAGCATTTGCATGCAGTTAGCAAGAAGCCAGTGCAGGCACCTTACTAATGACACATGTGGGACGTGAGGACACCAGACAACAGCGTCACCCAAAGCTCATAAGTGCGTGACTTCCATTATCCTTACAAATAGCACTTTTACCACACGCACCACAATGGTATGTTCCATTTTCATAACTGCGAGTCTTGCCTGCACTCCTCTTAAGATGCAGCCACTCCTCCCAAAAACCCACAACACCCATACAGGTCAACCCAGGTACAAGTGCACGTGACAATGGCTTAAGTTGGATTACAAGCCATCGATTTAACCAACTAAATGAGTTGTGTCCTTTAACACTATTTTATGATCTGCCAAAACTTACGTCTTTAAGATGAAGGCCATTACTCTGTTGACGCTTTGAGCAATTTGCTCTGAAATGAAACCCAACTCATGGAATTGTTTTCAGAATCGTGAGAATGAGCTGGCTCGAGGTTAAGCAGCTACTACAGGTATGTTTTACCCCACACTTTTTGGATTTGTTGATGTTGAAAGCCAATTGAGTTTAGTTTTATGAAGTAACACATGTTGTGTTACGTGTTATTTTAAGGGATTCTTCAAAGTGTTGAGAATACTTTATTTCTTAAAAATGTAGACTGCTCAAGCAATTGCAGCGTTTACAGCGTAAATGCTGAATGCACGGGGTGTGCAGGTAATACAAAAGCGCCAGTAGGACACCTGTAGGATGCCAAAAACATCAGATTGTCGAATTTCCTCATTTCTATAAGTCAGACAGCAAGCAAGGGATACACAAGGAGCGCACACCTTAACGGCTCTAACCCTTGCACACTGCACAAGGTTTAAAGAGGTTAAAAAAAAAGAGGAAAATCTGCACGACATGCCTGCGTGTCACCAACTTCCTGCTTATTTAACCTTACATGTTGCTTAAATGTTAACTACAACTTGTCTCCTGCAGCATGCCCGTAGAAAATGTGCATGAACATTTTTGCTCAATGGCCGGAACGGTCTACAATCTAAACTTTTTATGCGGGTCACCTGCATTTGGACTTCAGGTTTACACATTTTTCCCCCACAGACAGCCTGTATCCACCCGTTTAAAGAGAAATACAGAATTAATCTGGATTTAATAAAAAATAAAATAATTTCTCCATGTTGTAATGGCATTCTGTGAAAAAGGTCCTGTTCTATTCAAATAAAACGTTATTCATAAAAATTGCTTCTCATACATTGCACGGCTTGAAGCGCATTACATTTAAAACATGCACAGGTATTACAATAAAAACCCAACCCACCCTTTACCCCCTCCCATCTGTTAACACATACATCCCATATATTACCCTAAAAAAAAAAAAAATAGTTTGGAGTAAACTTGGACTGAGAAGCGTGAATCCACCCACATAAATTGTGATACACAACTTTTAGCTTTAACAAAAGGAGGTAACCTATGTGATTTTGTGAGAGAATGTGTGACATCGTGCAGAACAAACAAACTGTGGTTGTTAGGCTGGGGGCCTTTCTCCCATCAGCAACATTTCACACAGCCCGGAAGCGGATGACTGGTTGCTCTGTTGCAAATCAAGGCAACAATCACGGAAGGAGGCACAGTAAACACAAAGGACACATGTCACCCCCACCAGTGCACTCAGCGAAGAGGATGACAGGAAGTGAGGTCCCTGGGTGACCAAATAAGATGCGAGTGACACAGTGGGAGGAGAGTAATCAACAGAGAGACCTCACCGACACACGGCGCCTGACACATTTGAATGCTCCCCGTCTCTGCCTGTAATGTCATTTTTGATGTGGCATCTGGAAACAGTTTGAAAACGGGGTTGGAATAAAAACTGGACTATTTCATATATTTTTGTGAATTTTTTTTCTCCAAAGGAAAAACTGCAATAAATACATTAAAAAGAACACTTACAAAAATAGTGTCATTCATTCTACAAAATGAAAAAAACTCAAGAAAACCGATGATCCAGCAGCTAGTGTTTCCTCCTTGCAACACACCGCCCCTGTATGAGGTCACCAGCTTGCTTTGCCTTCATGGTAAAAATGATAGAGGTAATAAATCTGTTGCTCTCACAACTCCTTTTCCTTTCAGCAGAGCTCTGTTTTCAGTGGCAGGCTGTTATCCATCCTTCAAGCCCACTTATTCCCTTTTAGGATCATGTGGTTGCTGGAGCCTATCCTAAGTACTGAAAACAAAGACGGGAACACCCAAAAAAAGCTGCCAGTCTGTCGCAGGGCGTCATGCTGTTATCCAAAGGTTTATCCACTGGGAGATACATCAGATTATTTACTTGATTGCTGAACTGTTCCTTTAAAGGAGGGGAGTTACTGAATGGCAACAAGTGGTGCAGCGGTCAGAATGTATGCTGCAGTTTTTATTTTATTGTTGCTTTCACCAGTCTTATGTTTAGTGGGTTGTTATCCTGCAGTTTTTTGATCATTAAATTGCTGCTAGTCTACATTTACCCTTGTGCTATCTTAGATGCCCCCACCCTTACATTGACGTGTTCTCCCTACCATGACAAAGGTGGATAAAGGTGGAAAGATTTCATGTAATGTCCATGGACACCAGTGAAGATCACAAATCATTGAAGAAAAAAGGTTCAGAGCACTGTCTAGTGGGTCTAGATGACCCAACTCCCAATGGTAAAGTGCCTAGGAAAGGGTTAAGGAAGACTTTACCACATCATTAGCCTTCCACTGCCATGCTGGAGCATTCTACATGAGTTCTGTAGTTTTTGGCTTCTCAGCATTTTATACTTTAACAAAATCACTTTTATTTCATTTATTCCTCTTTGAAGGTAACACAAAGGTTACTGTATTTTTACAGGAGGATAATTTAAAATATTCCCAATTATGACTAGCTTAACTTAAGTGTGTAACACACTTTCTACATTTCCAGTTCAAAGCTGGTTCAGACTGACGAAGTGGTCTGCTTGTAGCGGGTTACATCTAGTTTGAGGTTGTCCTTCCATTTCCTTCCAGTCTTTAGGTGTAGGGGTGTGCTGGTGTGAAAAAAAAGAAGTTTTCTGAAATAGACATCAGTTATACTATATATTCAATGTAACAACTTGATTTAAAACATAGTTGGCTCCAATGGTTGCAAGTGACCATGGCAAGAATAACTATGTGCTTCTGAGTTTTTTCTCCAAAAGCGGTGCTGCTGTTGTGAGGAAGTAGGCTTCTCAACAGTCAGTCTTTAAACATTTTTCTCCTCTCAGAAAGGTTTTGAAGTCTACCGAACCATTGTCATCTTCACACCGCATAGCTCCGAATAAAAAGCTAGAGATAAGAATCCATTAAATATGAAAATGCCAATCAAAATGATGAATTAGTTATTTTTTGTATTTAAAGAACCCTTTAAAAGACTTTTTATTAGAATCCATTTTGGATGGCCAACTTCTTCAACAATGTTTGAGCTAATAAACTAACTTAACCCTTTATTGTAAAGATATTGAACCGAACCCAAGCTAAACTTTGAGCATCGAAATCAAACCAACATTTTGTGTTTGCATCTTTTTCATTAACAGGAGTTTTTGAGAATTCTAGTCTGGTGATCAATCAGCTGATCACATCCAACAAGTTCCAATGATCATTATCGTCACATGTGGATTGAAATCCAGTCATGAAGTGGAACTGAAACAGCTGTAGGTGGCGTTAAGCCTGGTGAGGATCAGCCAAACAAACGTTATGACAAGACACGGTAAGCACAGCAACAAGATATCAGCTCTCTCTCTCAGACAAAGATTTCTAAGCAGACTGACATTTTAACATGTTCAAGTTCTTGTAAAGAAGTACAAAGAAACGGCTAATGTTAAAGATCATAGATGCTCACGATAATATATTGCAGCAGATGAGAGATGCATCAAGATTCTTATATATCTCATTATTATATGTTATTAATATTATTATAGTTATCAATATTATTATTTTTATGTATGTTATTATCTTTGAAATCTGAAAATGTCCAGCAGTACTATCAGCTCAGAACTGGCAGAGACCATGTACACCTATCTCCTGTCCAGAGACGTCTGGTCAGAAGTGTCTTCATGGAAGCACTGCAGCCTCAAACCGAAACATGTGACGTGGAAACAGGACCAAGCAATTCAAGTATGCAGGAAAGCACAGGAACTGGAAACAGAAAGGACTGTGTGCAAACAAGAATGAAGAATGGTGGAGGTTCCATGAAGGTTTGAGGCTGGTTGGAGATTTGTTCAGGATTTATTTGGTTCTCATTTGCTGAGACATAGACAGATAATTACCCATCATGCCCTACCATCAGGGAGAAATATGACTGATCTCAAGTGTATTCTACAGCAGGACAACAACCTAAAACATCATTAAAAGTTACCTTCAATATTAGGAACTGAGTAGAGATCGTGGTAATAGGATTAAAAGATGTATTAGTGAAACAGAAAATAGTGTATGGAATAAGTCTTTGGTGGTTCGTCTCTGGGCCGGAGACATCTTGAATGCAGAGAATGACTTACTTCAAACCTTAAAGAAAACAACTCAGAGCCTAGAAAAGAAGAAGGAGAAGAGGTTGGAGATGAAAAAAAAACAAACGTCTGTGAATTTAAAGACTGGATATGATTGTAATTGGCTGTGAACACAGTGTGCACTTCAGCTATTGTCTCAAAGTGAGGACTAATTCATGAGTGACGTGTGGAGTGAAGAATCAGTAACCCAGCATCCCTGTAAAAAAAGGAAGATCTTCCTGATTGAATTTGTACCAAAGCTTCCCAATCTTGAAGTGTATCTGTGATTAAATGAGATGTGAGAGAGAATACATCCATAGCCAATCGGAAGTTAGTTCTCGGAGATGTTGGGAGAAACCTACCAGCTGAGGTCCTTCAAAAACTCTGTGCAAGGCAAGCTTGAAATGTTGATGCTGTTTTAACCCTTGTGCTATCTTAGATGACCCCCCCCCCCCTTCCATTGACGTGTTCTCCCTACCATGACAAAGATGGATAAAGGTGGAAAGATTTCATGTAATCCATGGACACCAGTGAAGATCACAAATCATTGAAGATAAAAGGTTCAGAGCTCTGTCTAGTGGGTCTAGATGACCCAACTCCCAATGGTAAAGTGCCTAGGATAGCACAAGTTTTTTTTTTTATACACTTTTTATTTATCCCACAAAGGGAAATTCTTTCTTCGCATTTGACCAACCCCCTTGGGGAGTGGTGAACTGCAGTCGAAACCGCAGTCGGGAGGCAGTAGCGTTAAGGGTCTAGCCTAAGGACCCTCACTGGGTGATGTTAATTGCTCTCCATTGATATGGTAATTGCCCCCAGTACCATTGCTCATTCCCCTCCGGGAATAGAACCCTGGTTTCCTGCATGGTAGCTTCCCACCTTACCAACCGAGCTACCCAGTCGCTCAAGGTTAATGTCAAAGGGTGGATTTCTCTTGTTTATTCACTGTTTGGATTGAAAACAAATGGGTAACCCTTCCATTTTTGAAAGGATTCTTTCAAAAAAAGGGAGGAAAAGCCTTTTCATCTGAGTAAAGAAAAAAAAAAGTTTTATGTTGGACCAAAAGAAGAATTTAGAGCATAAGATACAAGAAAAACTGGAAGGGAAAAAAAGCCAGAATACTTTCAAAATAAAACTGAAGAGCTCCACACAAACATGCAAGAACTGCAAATGAGGCTGTTTACCAATGTAAGAAATGTCTACGTTTTTATTATATTCAACAGTACAGACACTGAATTGCACATTTCACCAGATGTAGCAGCATTCTGACTGAATAATAAACTAATTCATAGGCACAATCAAAACATTGAATTACAGATACAGGCTCATAGTCTTATGGCCCCTTCCTCCCCACAACCTTAAGCTGTTGATTTACATGCCTTAAAACTGAATTCACACAACTTATCATGTTTTTTATGAAATCTGCTCACCAAGAGATGAGGCAACAGTCTGCCCCAAGTAAGAAAAAAATAAGGAAATCAGACTCACACACTGCCTTTCAGTGCATGTCATGATTCATGACCGGTTATCATTTCTTCCCCAAAAAAACGCTTCAGTTTAAAGGTTTTTGTGACAATAAATAACATTAAATTGTTCTCAGAAAAGAAGGTAAATTTGCTAAACTGACAAAAGAACTCATTGACTCCAGTCTAATGAAAGTACTGATTCAATCTAAAACACAAAACCTGGCATCATAAATATGGATCTCATTCTTTACCGGAGTTAGTCTCAACATTTTGCTAAAATTGTGAGTGAATTTTGGCAAAAATCTCCTCATGGCTTCGTCTTGGTGACAGCAGCTGCAGTGGGTTGCAGATCTGATGGCTTCAATGAATTCTTTACAGGATAAGAAGGCTTCAGTTTGATTTAAAGGTCTTGAGATTCAGAGAAGCAGAAGAATGTCCCACACACCACATGCAAAGATGGACTACCCAACTCCTCTGCACACAGACTAATGTCAGAAATCCGTCGGACAGCAGCCTGCAGTCAAAGTAACCGTTTCTCTGGCAGAACCGGGCTGGGCCACGGAGAGGTGTCCATCTTTACAGAAGGTCTGTGGGCAGGAGAAATCGCTCTAAGGAGAGGCCGTGCCAGCTCCTGTTCGAGTGCACCAGTATCCTCTAAAAATATAGGATCAAACATAAACCAAGCATTGCACAGTTGTTACTGTTTTGTGCCGAGTCAGCATGTGGACTGATGACGCAGAAGACCAGGCTAGTCCAGATGCCCCTTAGACCATGTTCTTATAAAAAATATGTTTCAAACCCTGATTGCCAACAGCAGTAACTCAGACTGATTGGAACGCTACATCGTAAAGGCCAGGAGGCTCGTCCTGAAATTCCGTATAGAACCAGACGTTAGCAGATGTATTTGACCAAAACATCTTTCCGTCTGGACAGGATGGGGTTTTAGCCGAGAACACAGTGACTGTTGACCTTGGGGGTTAAACTCTAAAAGACCCCCATGGCAAAAAGGTGAACCACCCACAAGACAACAGCCATGGGTTTAAGTGTAGATCAATCTTTTACAGCACTGCTTCTTCTTTTGTTTTAGCAGGAACTGAAATTTCGTGCTAAAGTTAAGACCTGAAGCTTTTTTGGAGCAACTGAACAGAACCGTAACTATTCAAGATCCAAGACAGTCAAACTCTGAATCTTACTTAGGAGAGTTTCCTTAAAGAAAATCCAGTGTTTACTTTACAACTGCAAAAACAACAACAATAAAAATAAAGGCACCCCATGTAAATAAATCTTTGAAAATGAATAAACCTTTTTTTTAAGTATTGTGTGATTTTTCATTTTAACACTTTGAAATACTTGGACTCAGATCTGTTTTGGCTGAAAAAAATTCAGAATAAACGGCTCCAGTAGTGTATTAGAACTTTTGATTCTAATCAATTTTTTTGAATCAAGCAAATAGCTAGGAAGTCTAACATTTAATCTCTGTCAGAATGTGATAACATTCAGGTTTATTTTAGACCTAAACCATAAAAAAGTCCCACTGGACTCAAACTGCAGCTTTTAGAATGGATCTAAAAGTTGTTTTCTGGAACCCTGCGCCAATGAAATGTAGTGCCACATTCAGCCTGAAGAACCACCCGGAGAAGTCCAAAGCCGAAACCCAGAGGAGCGCGGTGTGCTAACAGTATTAGAGTGGAACTCCCTTCAAACCACAGAGCGATGCTCTCCACATACATACACAGCGCTGGGCTGTATGCGCCTCTTTGTGTTCCCTGGTAGCTGAGGAAGAAACTTAAAGTATTTGGGCATCAGGTCAAGGCAGGCATCGCGGAACTTTTTGATCCGCCAGTAGTAAATGAGTGGGTTGAGGGCTGACTTGAGGTAGCATAACCACAGGAGCCACGTGCTGATTTGAAAAAAACTGTTTTTGTGGTAGAAGTCATCGCTGAAGATGGTCACCAGGCTGTATGCGGTGAACGGGGCCCAGCACACTGTAAAGACAGAGAAAAGGATGAGGATGGTGGTGAAGGCACGGGTCTTGAAGCTCATGTCGATGTTCATCTGGAAAGGCCTCTGCAGGCTCAGCAGGCCCAGTTTGCTGGCCTGGCTCAGACACATGCCGTCCGGGTGGCTGTGGATGCGGATGGCGTTGTGCCGGATGGTGTTCAGGATCCCCATGAACGTGTACAGCATGACCAAGAACGGAATGAAGAAGAACACCAACATGAGGATCAGTACATAGGCATGGTAACCAGGCTCAGTGCTGTATCCAAAAACACACTGGGGAGCCCTGGGAGGGGTATCCAGAGGGGGGAAGCCAACCGATAGAGGGAAGGAGATGATGAAAGAGAGTCCCCAGGTGACCACTATGAGACACTTTGCTCGTTGTGGGCTGAGTTTGTCTTGTTTCTGGACAATGATGAGAAAACGATCTATGCTTATTATAAGCAGAACAGCCACTCCCTCCATCACAAACAACCAAAACAACATGGCTGAAACGCGACAGAACAGGTTTCCAAAAATCCAGTTCGTGGTCACCACCGTGACCAGAGCAAACGGCATGTTCAGGATGGCCAGCATCATGTCTGCAAACGCCAGGCTGGCCAGCAGAATGTTGATGGCTGAGCGCATGGCCAAGCGCTGGTACACCATCAGGCACACCACCACATTCCCGGAAAGGGCCACGAGCAAGATGGTGATCATCGCAAAACTGAAGAAGATCTGCAGGGGGAGGCTGACGCTCTGGCGGATATCTTGGGCCTGAGCTGTTGGGGTGATCGGCACTGGCGGAGACCGGGAGCCCACAGAAACATTGGCCGCTGAGACGTCCTCCATCAGCAGCTTCTTGGGAAGGCTCAAAATCCCGGTGACAAGCAAGCAGTAGCTGTTGTTGCTGCCCAGTGCTTCAGAACGGGAACGATCCAGAGAGTGAACCATTCTTCCCACACCGGCATTTTCACTGGGGGGCCGATGCTGGACATAATGCAGCAGATGTGGTCGCCTCAGCCCACCATGGTGCCCTGGTCCAGGTCACCAGATCCTAGAAAGTAAAGAAATGTTAGTAGACAGCCGGACAGGAACAGTGAAAACACTCTGATAACAATGCACTATATCCACACAAAATGAGTCTTTTTCCTCATGGTGGCCCTAAGCACACAAATGAAATGAACAGCTCCACTCTGGTTCCAGAGCACACGTGTTTTTATGCGGCGCTGCTCAAGCACACATGGTTTTGTAAGCAGCCATTAAAAAGTCTATGCAAAGGCTGATAAACATGGTCAGATCAATGTGCTTTGTAACCAGGGTTGGGAAACACTGTTTCAAAAAGAGTAAAAGGTCCATGTGTCAAGCAAAATGCATCATGAGACGCTCGGATTCTTCCATTTAAACGGACACACAACGGCCTAGAGTTTGGAGGAATGAAAAAGGGTTTCAGAAATCACTGAGTAAACTAGTGTTTTCCTCACTGAAACGCAGTCCACCTTTCTAAGTCTCGCTGTCAGCGGATGTTTTTTGGGTCAGTCTGGTAGCCTTAACGATGTGTTCTGTGTCCCGATTGGCTATGAACTATTGTCAATCAATCTTCTCTATACATAATGTGTTCAGCTTGACAAATCTACATAAATCTCCCAACTATAATGACATCTTTGTTTTCATTCTATAATTGCTTGAATCCCATAAATGTTTTTTCTTTCTTTATTATAGAATCTTCCTCCATTTTCTGCTGCTAAACTCCTTTTATAATTTTTCATCTATTTTAACCATTCAACTATTAAAATGTTCGGCTCTTTCAGATTTTTCTAGCTGTGACTTTTGGTCCTTCAAATCCTTGAACTTTTCAAAATATTCCAGGATTTTTGCCTCCATTGAAATACATGGAGAATCCTTGGTGTAGAGGCTCTGCTGGTTTGATAGCCGTATTTTTCACAAAAATATCTTTTTTGTTATTGTGTTGTTTTATTTATGGTAGACTTTGATCATTTCTTTATTTATTTTTGTGCCAATTATTACCCCTTAAGTTTCATTTTCATTGATAATACAGCATCCAACCCTGCACTTTCTTCTGGAAATGCGGCTCCTTCTAGTATTGGACTTATTTAGCTAAATGAAAGTTTGAACTGTGAGAGTTTAAACATGAGAGAAAAAGTGAAAACATTCATGTCGGTCTGAGAAAATTGAAAAACATCCTAAAAACACCTAAACAGTCTGGTTGACCGTTACTGCCACATGTGAAGGCGGGAACATGTCCAGCTGTCAGAGAACACAGAAGGACTTCGGTCAAATCCTGTCATAAATGTTGCCCACTTATCAGCGATACAAACAACAGAGGCTCAAACTTCCTACTGCCAAGTATCTAATCCGCTCCACATAAGCAGGCCGGACCTGATGGATGCTCAGAGACCGATCGACCGCTGCTGTGATACCGGGATAAGCTGCTGTTCAACTGATAGTGTTGTCGTGTCAGCAAGACAGTCACCAGACAAAAGACGTCGGATAAACACGCCAGCCAGCGGCTAAAGAGCTGGGAAGACCGAGCTCCATCCTGACCGCCTAAAGGTTCGCTGCAGTTATCACACGCTGATGAATGACAGGAAGCCCCCACTCCTCTGAAACACGCAGGAACCTGCAGCCCCCGAACAGCAAACGAGGACAACGTATCATAAAAAGAGCCATCCCTACAGGGAGAATGTTCCTGCAAACAACAGTCGAAAAGAAGAGTCATCGTTGGTAATGTTTGCCAACCGAATTTCACTAACAAATTAAAAAAAGAATGTTTAAAAGCACATGTTTATGAACACTTGTTTACACCCCTGGCTTCCAGTCCAGTCAAGAATGGTTGACGGAATCCGTCTGTACACCTTAAAGCAATTCCACAAGCTCCTCCCTCCTTACCTGTGCGCTCTAATCAAACTCGTCACACCTGGCTCTGCTGTCCCTGAGGTCTTCATCCTCCCCTCACATGGCTGTTCCCCTACCCCGCCCCAGCACCATGGGGAGGGGGCGTGGCTGTTCCCCTACCCCGCCCCAGCACCATGGGGAGGGGGCATGGCTGTTCCCCTCTACCCCGCCCCAGCACCATGGGGAGGGGGGCATGGCTGTTCCCCTACCCTGCCCCAGCACCATGGGGAGGGGGGCATGGCTGTTCCCCTACTCGCCTAGCACCATGGGGAGGGGGGCATGGCTTTTCCCCTACCCCGCCCCAGCACCATGGGGAGGGGGCATGGCTGTTCCCCTATACCCCGCCCCAGCACCATGGGGAGGGGGGCATGGCTGTTCCCCTACCCCGCCCCAGCACCATGGGGAGGGGGGCATGGCTTTTCCCCTACCCCGCCCCAGCACCATAGGGAGGGGGCATGGCTGTTCCCCTATACTCCGCCCCAGCACCATGGGGAGGGGGGCATGGCTGTTCCCCTACCCCGCCCCAGCACCATGGGGAGGGGGGCATGGCTTTTCCCCTACCCCGCCCCAGCACCATGGGGAGGGGGGCATGGCTTTTCCCCTACCCCGCCCCAGCACCATGGGGAGGGGGCATGGCTGTTCCCCTATACCCCGCCCCAGCACCATAGGGAGGGGGCATGGCTGTTCCCCTATACCCCGCCCCAGCACCATAGGGAGGGGGCATGGCTTTTCCCCTACCCCGCCCCAGCACCATGGGGAGGGGGCTTTCAGTTGCTCTGGAACTCTTCCACCAGAATTAAGAAACTCTGACCCCCTGTCCCTCTTCACATTCAAACTCAAAATGCATCATGTGTTGAACACCTCCTCGCCATTCCTGTCCCTCCCTTCTGTTTTCATCAGTCTTTACCTGTGGCCTTGACAGTCCTGAAAGGCGCTTTTTAAATAAATTTGTTAATAATATTATTACCACGTATGCTTTTATATGACAGAAACCTCAGGAGTCTCATGAGTGGACTCCACAAAAGGCAAAAGCAGGTTTTAGTGATGCCATGAGGTGGATTCCTGAATTTTTACAGGCCAATCAGAGGCTATTGATCATGGATGAGCCAGGCTGCACAGAGCATCTTCCCATGGTGAGATACCAGCAAACATGTCCATCAGCCATGACAGGAACTGTTTTCAAAACCTCCACAAAACCACCAGCCTGGAAAAATGAGTTGGGTGCTCCAGATTCACTTACATTCTTGCTCTGGGTTTTCATTTACGTTTGGAGAAAACCCAGAAAAACTGAACTTTTAAGAAATATCGAATGTAAAATATTATAAAAAGAATGATTAAAACTAATGCATATATGTTCAAATTGACCAATAAGGGCTCTGATCTAGAAAAAATAACATTCCACCAGTAAATTAGTATCAGGAGTTCTGTTCCGACCAGACAAAAAAGGCTGAGACTCAGATTATCGTTAAATGGGGATCAGATTATCATCTGACCGTGACAGATGTTTTCTTGTCACAGCAGGTGAGTCGGATTCGGTGCAGCGTGTTCCCGGTGATACCTGCTTCTTGTGTCTCCCCTGCTGGAAGTGATGAACTCCCCCATGTCGCACCAGCAGCTGCCTCCTCCTCCTCCGCCCGCAGAGAAAAACCAGGCGTTCTTCGAAGTAACCCCACTTCTGATCCCAGATCCGGGCCTTTGGTGGGTTTTTTTAGGCACGGAGCGGCGTCCGCGGGTGTCTCCACCTACACAAACGGCGACGTGAAATCCGCGCTCGCATTTTGCGGCTTTGCTTCTTCCTGCTCCTGCGGCGCAGATTCATCCGCCTGTTCATCAAAGAGTAAACGGCAACAAGTTCCGCTGTTTTCCTTTATCCACGTGAGACGCGCGAGCCGACTTCCAACATCAAATGCAGCAAAAGCCTTTCATGTTCCGACTGTCTGATACATTGTTGAAAACTACTGTCGGTGTTCGTGACGCCGGCGCGAAACACCGACTTTCACTTCCTGAATGGACTTTCGAAATAAAAGACCCACAACAAGAATTTCATTAGGACAGCGTTTTTAACGACTTAAAAACTGTACAAAAGTCAAAGTATTTCTGCTGTGGTCACTCTTAGGCTTAATATAAATTAAAGGTGAAACAAAATCCGTAAACATTGTCCACAAAGTTAACTAGAACAAATAATTCTCACATTTTCTATCAGTTTAGTTACATAATGAAACACTTTGATAGCCTATATTAAAACAGTACAAAACTGAAAACACAATGACGAGAAATTTATAGGATAAAGCTTTGCTATGATGCCAGAAATAAACTGAAGAGTGCAACACTTCGATTCTTCAGACCATAATTAATGTATTTGTGACCAATTTGTCAGAATGCATTGTCCAGACTGGCGTTGTGCTTGTCCTCGCCACCTTTCTTGTGGTGTCCCTTTTCCGCTTAAATCCTTTATAAATCCCAGAATTTCTAGGCTTTAAGAAGCCCCCTGGACCTTTTTGTTGCAGCCTAACTGTTTCGTGTTTAATCCAGGTGCACTTGAAATACAGGAATGTTTATGACCAAAAAATTCAATAAACATTTAATCAAATTTTAATAATTATACTTTAGAAACAAAACAGTTTCTCAATCAATGTAATAAATAATAAATAAAATAACTACTTCAATCCGTTCTCTTCACCCCTTCTGTCCAGTTGGTTTAATTCATTGCAAAAGCTTCTTGTTTTATAAGCACTAGCTATACTTGAATTTATCTGTGTAACCCGATGTCCAGTGCCTGCTTTGATAAAAAGAATAAAACATTTTTTTTTTAAAATAAACCTGCAGTTAACAATTCAGCTGCCAAAGTAAATGCTCTATAGAAAAAAAGAACAACTAAATGTGAGGAAGTCTCTAAAGGCTTAATGAGGTTAACAGTCTTGTCTTCTAAATCACTGTTGTTTTACTGAAATAATAATAAATGCATATATCAAGAGAACTCCGAAAACATAAAAACAATTGACATAACTGTCAAACTACTGCCCCCTTCTTTTAAATGTTTTACTTTGAAAGCAACGTCCCAACGCTTCCGCTCACACGTGCTCACTTCCACACTAACTTCACTCTCCTTTGCTCTCGTGATAACTGACACCCCCAGAAGCCAGTGGCTCTGGCAGCAGTGGAGTCTTTCGGGAACATGCGTGTCTGCGCATGCTCCAGTGCACAGGAAGGGCTCATCTGGCGGGAAGAAGGAAGGGCTCCTTTTGGGCAAACGAGGATGTTCGCAGAAGATGAAAAATGGATATGTGGAGACTAAAGAAGCACCTTTTCTATGTATCAGCTGATACTAAATCATCAAAAGTTAATACAAAAGACAAATTTACTGTATTATCGGTGTCTATTTACTGACAAATTCCATTCTCTACTTCTGTATTTCATTATCATTGACTGTAGACATTTTCCAAGTCTGGGAATTTGATTCCCAGGAAAAACCAACACCTTCTGCCATCTTTATGCCTTACATGAGTTGCCATTCTTTCCATTTGTTTCTTGGGTTTTCCAGCAGGTCTATGTTTCCAGTTTTGCTCTTGAATTTGGGATTTTTTTAGGAAAAACTGACTCAGGAACACACATGCTTTTGTTGAGAGCTCCCTCCAGAATCTGTTGATCCCTGGTTATAAGTTCATCTCAGCAAACGACTCAAACAGCAAAAAAGCCCCACATGGATACTTCTTTTATTTTGAAAAATTGCACGAATGCGATGGACACCTCCACATCTGTAAATTCACTCCCAGTGTTTCAATTTGTAGTTGCTTTCTCCTTCATGTCTAAACATATCATCTTCCTGCTGCGTGAACATCCTGATGCACCAAAGCTGCAGATGGATGAGAGCCAGGATCCCCGATGTTTGATGAGCAAATTTATCAGCCACTGCAGGAAAAATGTACCAGCGTGAAGTTTATGGAGTTTCTGCAGCTGTTTTTCAGCAGAACCTCTGCTCCGGCGAGCTTGTAGAAGATGGGCGATGGCTCATTTGAAAGTCAATCACCTCTGTGGGACTACAGACAGATCTCACCTTCAGGACAAGAGCGGCGTTGCTTCAACAACGTTCTTTTGACAATCAATACAACTAAAGCAGCAGCAGTTTGAGAAAAATCAACTGCTGCAGAAACGAGTCCTCAAGTTACACTCCAAAGTTACACTCCAAAGCTACACATACAGAGTCGCCCGCTCACTTTCACACTGAAATGGGTCCAAAATGACCCGTCCAGCCTGAAACCTGACTCAGTGGAGACCGGACAGGAGCAGAAGTTTCTCTGAGCAGTCAGGTGGACGGAAATACTCATCAACGGACAAGACACAATGACATGAAAAGGCCTGAAGAAGAAAAATAAAACAGCAGAAAATTCCTGTGGAGCTGCAACAATGAGGCCTCATCTGGATGTATCTGAAGGCTTTTTTTTATGCCGATCTGAGTTTAAACTGGTTTATTTCTGAATATGAGGAACCAGTAGAATTACAGAGGAAGAGCAGAGATCTGAGCTTAATGGTTTAACTCTAGACCATCTTTCAAGTATTCCAGAAAATCACTTTTTACACCAAACACTGAGTGACATAAATAAATGAGGTCAAAGTTCCTCCTCCACTTCCTCCTAAGACGCCTTGATCTGATTGGCAGTTCGGGTCTTGGGCGGTATGATCTCGACCTTGAAGGGGACAAAAAACTCCAGAGCAGCTTTAGTGTCCTTGAAGTCCAGAAAATACTCCTGCGCTATCTTTTCAGGCGTCCACGTCTGAGGCTGGTGCTGGTGACTGCCGAGGGCCTTGACGGCTTCTGCGATGGTCAGCTTGCCTTTGGGGACGTTGGTGAGGCCGTACGCGTGTCCTGGGATGTGGACTCGCGTGGGCCTCCTCTCGGCTTGCAGAGCCTCAGGAGCTTCCTTCAACGCCTGCGGGGGAAAAACAAGGCTGGCTGAATTTCTCAGGGCATCTGCAGTCCCCCATAGCCTCGGGACACAGACCCAAACACTCCTGGTAGGACAGCAAATAAGGTAAAAAAAAAAATCTGTGATTATTGTTATTGATCTTTTCTCCTCCTCACGTCACAGCAGGATGGAACCTGAATAAAGATGCTGCTTGGTCATAATTTCCACAGGTCTGTGCAGGAATCTAAACATGCTTCACATCTGATGGCGCATGCTCTCCTTCTTCCACACAGGCAGACTGCCCCCTGGTGGAGGCTGTAGGTGATGCGGACTTAATGCTGTCAGCAGAATCCACAAAGCCCAAATCCAATGAAAATTGTGTTTTTGTTTAACCATATTCTTGTATAAAAAAAATCAGATTAAAACTGTGTTTCTTAGTATCCAATCGTTGCAGATCAGGAACAAAAAAATAAATAAATAAACAATTTGAAAAGGCTGTCAGTTATGACAGAGCAACTGAAAAGGGCGGGGCCACAGTCTCCCTGCTCTGCTCCATTCTGATCTGTCAGACAAATAGATCCATATACGTCTCTGTTTTACGGCTGGATAGCTCTGATATTGCTCACCATTTTTGTTGTACCGCTAATGTTAGGTTGGGGTTTTGAGGGGCTGTAAGCTAATGGGGAAAAGTGTAAACAAAGGGATGATGGGATATCGGCGGAGGCTTACTTCCGCACAGACAATCCCGCCTACAACTTATTAGTCAGTTTCTGATGAACTATGTTCTTGAAAATGACATTTTGGCTTTAAAAAAAAAAGCATCATCAGGATTAAAGGACCACTGGGAACACTGACAGAGTGGGACTCTAAACGCCTTCTTTACTACAGTTTCCATCTAAAATATACATAATTTTCACTGAGATTAAGTGTTACAGTTCATCAAACCCCTTTGTGTTTCTGGAGGATTTCCATTTCTTCATTCTCTCTTCCTGCCAACACTGGTTAACATTTTTATCAGCAGCTTTCTGCTCGGTTAACTCTCCATTGACATTTGACTGTGGGTGCTGGGTTCATTGAAGCGATGGTCCATCCATGGTCTTCCTCTTCTCCTGGCTTTGGGATTTTGGTGCAGAAGTCTCAGAGAGGAAGCTCAGACCTCCTGAGCATCCTGAGACATTTCCAGGTCAGCTGGGAGCAGAAATGTCTTCGGGGTTCTGGTTCTGCTGTGGGCCTCCCAGCTGTACCGCTGGAATTCAACCCTCTCAAGTGGAATCTCGCGATACGGACGAGTGGCAGGTCTGCCCAAGAAGTATCCACGTAAATATGTGAGCTTTGCAAGTTTAAAAAAAAAGTACTTCATACGGAAAACACTAAAACTGACTCATGATCCAAACCCATCCTAAACCGATCAAAACCAACAGAACCGGACGCTAGTCTGACCTCTGCTGTGGCAGCCGGGTCTGTGGACTCCACGTACACGGACCGGAGGAGTTCGTGGAGCGGCTCGTTCTTCTGTCGAACCGACTCAGAGACTGGAAGGAGAGCAGAGAGGTGAGCGGCTCCTCCTCTATGACCCCGAAGGGAAAAGAGACACACATGCGGCAGAGAAAGCGGGGCCCACTCACCGTCCGAACCGGGAAAAGGCGGAGCTGGAACCGCGTGTCGGGGCGCCGCCGTGGGCTTCTCCTTAGAAAGTTCTCTAAAGACTCGGTTTTCCAGGTTAAAATTTCGGAACAACCGGGCGATCCGACCTCCCATGTTGGATAACTTCTCCCTGACAATTGTCAATAAAGTTTATTCAAACTGGAAGTTCTACTTAGTTAGAGGGAAAACGACAGCGCCCCCTTTCGGTTGGATGACTTTGTTTTTAATTCTCACCCCAACAAGAATCAAGAATAAGTTTTAAAGACAAGTCATGTATTATAGATTCATTACTCACAGCATGTTATATTTTATGTTTTATTTATTATATTTTATGTGTTTTTGAATTCATATGTTGACAGAAAAAATCCTCCAACTCAGCATGGAATAAAATATTCTATCAAGTTAACCAAATGAGATTATTAACAGAAATGTTGGCCCCCTGAAATAAAGGAACTCATCACATAATGAAGACCTTGATTGATTTGATTAATTGAAGCTATTTCAACGATAAAAGAAAATAAAAAGAGAACAAAACAAAAAAGCAAATACATCTAATATTTTTAAGGTTGAAATGATTTATAATCTTCTAAGAAAAGAATAACAAATGATGCCATCTTCTTGACTTTATAATTTTTTCTAATAGTACAAACGCAAAATGCACATTAAATCCATTAATTATAATGGCTGACACATAGTTTGATTAATTAATTGAATGGAAGAAGGAATAAATAAAGTATATAAATGGACCCCTGGAATAATGGCGATCATTTATTAAAGCATGGAGATAATCAGCATGTGGGCAAGCAGAGATAACAGCTTTGGCCTTCTTCAGCGTTTTTGTATTTTTAACTCCAGTGTCTGGTATCCCCCCAGTCAACCAGTTTCAGGGATACAACAGACCTTCAACCAAGAGCGAATCCTTTTAACCACATTTTTTTACCTTTCTATAACCTTTTTAAGCATGTGCTTGAATGCAGCAGTTTGAACAGCTAAGCTATTTCGAAATATCCTTTTTTGTTGTCCTTATCTTTTTGGAGGCTTATAATAATGGGCTGTCAAATCTGCAGTCATCGGACTACAGATTTGACTTGATAGTTACTGTTTTAGTCTAAAAGAAATCTGTATTTAATACAAAATGCTTGAGAACAACAGCTAATCATCTATGAGCGTGTGTTTAAAAGGAAGGGATAAGACTTAAACCAACATAAAGCCAGCAGCACTGGAAGGTTTCATTTATTGGATGAAGTTCAGAGAACGAAACAACAAGAAAAGCTGGCCTCTGTAAGAGGAAGGGCTTTCTGCAAAGAATGATGGATGTCAATAAAAGATCAATATCAGATGATTCCCAGTAACTTCTGAGCTCTGCAACACTTGGTGTGCATTGGAATAACAAAAAAATAAAGCTATCTCCTAAAGCAGAGTTTTTATTCCAACAATGAAAAGTGCAACAGTGATGCCTGATGCTTAATGAAGCTTTGGCGCAATCTCAATAAAAACTTGAGGTCCACCCAGCGTAGTTTTTACAGAACAAAAACATTTTTTTTCAACTGCTCCTGATTCACAATGATTTAAATAAGAACATACTCAGAAACACAAATTCTCACTTAATTTTCTTTATCCTCTTAAGACCCAAGCAAATATTTAAGCTGACCCTCTAAACATGTAGTCACAGGAGTCTAGTTAAGCAGAAATAACTACTGTGGTAGTATAACCTGAAATGTGATGTCCACGCTGACGCCAGGTCCTAAGAGGTTTCTTCATCAGAGAAATGCCACAAGATCATGTTAAAACACCAAGAATACAATTTTCATCTGAGTGGGTCTTTACAGTAATGTTTAGAATAAGCAACAAGTTAGCTTTTAAAGAAAAGCTCTAAGACGGGCTGATCATCAACATTAAGACTCAACTGCTGTGTATTCAGTGATGTAAAGTATCAATGTCCAGAACCAGTCTCAGAGACCTCTTCATGTGATGAAAATTATGAATGCACACACATGTATAGTCATTTTATTCATGGACAATATAAAAAGAGACAAAAAATATATACATATTTATCTTGCTTTAACATATTAACATTTGTAATTGTCTCCGTGATCTACAGAACAGACACCATCAGATGAGGTGATGGGGTTTCAGTGGCTGAACTTTAAACACTAAGGTCCCTGTAAAGCATTCTCCAGAAAGTTTTAATGTAAACCATGATCTGAGTTTACCTCAACTCACTGCCAAGGATCATTTGTGTTATCCTGGACAAGCATTACATTTGAGGATCTGAGCAAAAAAAGGCCACTCTTCCAAGGACAAGTTGAGATTTAAATGGCTTATGTTTCTTCTTTCACACCTTTGTCTCCCTCAGACTGCTAAGACAAACAGTATTGGTGTTTGCCTTCTACATGAAAAGACCCCAAACTGGGTGAAAAAACAAAATACTTTGTCAGAATTTGTGGGATTAAATATTTCAAACTTCCTTTTAAAGACATTTTATTTTATTTAATCTGAATTAAAAACATGAAGTTCAAAATTCAGCTTTGAAAGTAAAGATGAAATTTGTATTTTTAAAATGTAATTCCCAAATTGAATGTAGGTCACTGGGAAAGGATGCGAAAAAGGAGATTGTATGGGGTGTGGTGGTGCCTGCAGCGTTATATGGGGCTGAAACATGGAGTCTGAAAGTGGTGGAAAAGAGGAAGCTGAATGTAGTTGAGATGAGATGTTTGAGGAGTATGTGTGGTGTGACGCGTATGGATCATGTGAGAAATGAAGTTATCCGAGAGAGAACTGGTGTGATGCGAGAGTTGGTCTATAGAGCAGAGCAAAAGGCACTGGGATGGTTTGGACACGTTGAAAGAATGGGAAGGGAGCGATTGGTGAAAAAGGTATATGAATCTGATGTGAGTGGAGTGAGAATGAGAGGAAGACCGCGAATGGGATGGACAGAGGGGGTAAGGAGAGCGTTGAATGCAAGAGGGATGACTGTGGTGCAGGGGAGAGAGGCTGCTCAGGACAGGGATGGGTGGAGAGAGCTTGTGTATGAATGAATGGATGGGTGTGGTAGAGGTCTGGTCTTGGGATGAAGCGGCAAGGGGAAACCAGCCTTGGCTGAGGCCCTGCTGTGGAGGTGCCCACACTGGAGTGTGCAGCTGACCCTGGTGCAGTGTGGTGTGGCTTAGACCAGGCCTCAGACCAGTCACACGCACATACACACACACACACACACACTCACACACACTGAAGAAGGAGGGTTTGGGGAAGAAAAGGAGGAAGGTAAAAATGTGTGCCCTGTCTAGGCAACCCCACTTTGGTGGGACACAGCCTGGGTATATAGATAGATAGATAGAATTCCCAATACAGGAAGCAGACGTCAACTCAACGCATGACAGCTGGTCTCCTTGATGCTGAGGTTTCATTCAGTTCTTTCAGATCCACATGACGTCTGAACATCGACTGTCTCAGAGAACTAAACCAGTAAATACCTTACCCCCCAACTCCAACCCAATCAAGTCAACCCAGGCACCGTTTTTCCCAATACGGACAACGCCATGTTGGAGCCAATATTTGTAAAATGTTTGACGTTGTACGAGGGGGCCAGCGGACACATACTTTTGAGGCATCTGATTTGTCAGTTATAACTTCAATGACTGGATCTACAGAAAAAAATATCACGAAAAAAATAGGATTATCAAGAACATTTTTTTTAAAAAAAGGTATTAAGACCAAGAAAGGTCATTCTGAACAATAAAATAGTCAACAGTACAGCTCTTTATTTCACTACAAAAGTCTACGGGATTTTGGCTTCTCGGAGCCAGTAGGTACTTCCTGTTTGGAAAGCCGGGGGAGGGGAAGGTCACTCAGTCCAGTTCTTATATACAGTAAATACTTCTGACACAAAAATGACCCAACTTTTTGTTTTCTTAGCAAAAAACAAGCAAGCCATCTTTAGAAAATTGGAATAAACAACTTAACCAGCTCTTTCTGGTCATAACTCAAGTTAGACCCAAAAAAACATTTTTACAAACACAATAATGATCAAAGCTGCAAGTAAACCCGAAGACTGAAAGACAAGCTGCAATCTCAAGACGGATGAGAAGCCTTTTCCTTAGGAAAAAGTCCCAATACTTAATGCTTTTGATTTTACTTTTTCATTGTTAAAAATATTACAGAAAAATCCTTTTTTCTGTAGAAACATAGTCAAAGCTCTGTGGTAAAAAATAAAAAAAAATAAAAAAAAGCAGCTTGGTCTTAAATGCTGTCACTTCCCTCATGGATGAACACTGCAAAAAGAATGCCCTTTAAAAATAAGTAAAAATAAATAAGCAAAACATCTGCTAAGGAAAATGGTCTTTTATTTTAAGAAAAAAACATTTTAGCCACTAAGACGTATTTTCTCTGAGATCATTTTGCAATTGAAAAGCTTTCTTTATAAGATTATTTTTCTTGCAAAACAGAAAATAAGACACATTTCCTTGAAACAAGTCTTTTTAGTTTTTTAAGTAGGGATGGGTTGATATTTTATCCGCCGATACCGATAACCAATATTTCCCCTGCAGCTGTTGTTGACAGCCAATATTTGCCAATACTGATATAAAGGTGTCAGGAATAACCCAAAGTTTAGATTTCCTTCTTGTTTTTCTTATTACAAATGCACTTTTCTTTTGCTATACAATCACCTTGTACTGGAACTTTTAGAAATACAAAAAGGGATCACATAGGAACAAGTATCTCATTAAAACTTTGCCAGTGCTTGGGATCCATGAGGAACAAGTATCCATCTCAAAAATAAAAATTTATCTGAAATTATAGATTTTTTAATATCGGACGGATAATGCTAAACTGAAATTATGCAAATATCTGCAGATACCGATACTGGCACAAATATGTCGTCATCCCTATTTTTAAGTTTCAGTTTTTGCAGAGCGTCCAGTTTACTTCAACATGTGTTTTGAACAGTGGCCATACCGCTCTTCCTTCAAGCCTTAAGGCCCGTACACACCGGGAAGAATATACGCCAGCCGTTTTTCGCCAGCATTTTTCAACACGTTTTTTGTGTTCACACCCAGGCGATTTTCGCTGACGATGAGCCGAGCAAACAGGCAATTTCATTCCCTGACATTAGATGGCTCTTAATGTAAAACAGAAATACTCCTGTACACAAGGTGGCGCTGCGCAACTTTACGCTTCTTAATGTCGCTTTTCACTCAGAAGAAGAGAGCAAGTATTTACGCGCTTGTAAGAAACATACAAAGAAAACATGAATATTTCAAGCACCAGTAGCTCCAGTTCCAGCGATGAAGAAATTATTGTTCTGTTGAATGATGAAAGACGCCGGAAAAGACGCCGATTTTGGGTACATCCCATAGTTACGAGAAGGGAAGAACATGGGGAGTTTTATCGACTGGTACAAGAGCTGAAAATGTATCATGAGCGTTTTCGGGGATATTTTATAATGTCCGTCATTATTTCTTTGGGGCAGTGTAGATGCTACTTGGCGTCTATCTTCTTCGCCGTTACGTATGTGTGCTCAGCAAGACAGTTTTGTGTTTGAGCGCCCCCAAGTTGTGTTTTTCTGTAACTTCAGAAGCTCCAGACACATGTGCAAAAGCGCCATTCTCATTGGTCGTATAGTTTTTGACGCGGTGCGTCAAACCAAAAAAACGAACCCGAGGTGTTTTTAAAAAAATGACGCTTTGACGCGTGGCGTTTTTCGCGTCGGTGTGCACACTCACATTGGTGCCCTTTGATTAGTCACGAGGCGTTAAATGTCGGCGAATATCGCGCATGAAATTCGTCCCGGTGTGTACGGGCCTTTACTCAAAGACACTGGTGAGGTGGAGTCAGTGTAATGCAGCTCCTTGGAGAGCAGATGCTCCTGGTATTAGCACTGTGTGTGGGAACAGGAGGAGTAGAGGTACAGCAGGATAAAGCAGTCAATCAGAAGGATGGTGTAGAAGCACCTTTGTGTGTGAAGGCTGCGGCCCCTCTGGAACCGGGTGAGCAGCACTGCCAGCAGAAGGAAGAAGGTGGTGGTGTTCAACAGGAGGAAGAGTCTAATGTAAGAGGCTGTGCTGGACAGACCCTCACTCCCAGTTGTGGCCACCATATGAACCTCCTTGAATCTGCGACCTTTGACAAAGCCCCCCTTTCTGTTCTTGCGGCTTTCTACATAATCCATGAAAGCCCGTGAGTCTGCATCTCCTTCCTCTGGGCTGTCTTCATACGTACGCTTTGAAGTCCTCTGCCTCTCTTTTTTTTCATTCACCTCAACCTGAGCAAAAATATCAGGCATGTTCTCAGACAGCTTCTCCCCAAAGCTCATCTTTTTACCCCATTTACTTTTGCTTTGCTTTTTGGACATGGCAAACATCTTCTCAATGACCTCTTCCGTCTTCTTCTTGTCGGAAAAGTGCAGGAGGCGCTCTGCAGTTTTACGAAAGCTGGCGCTGTTGAGGACCCGCCCAAGGATGTGCCTCTCCATTTGCTGGAAGACAGGTTTGACATGCTGGAGGTTGTCCTCCACCACGTTGACATATTCTTCTACTTCCTGGGGTGAACTGTCTGGTACAGCTGCTGCCCTTTCAAATACAATCTTCGTTTGGTCCATCAGAACCATGGCAAATAAAGGCTTAGTGATGACCTCTCCGGTCAGCAGGTAGATAGTGTAGGTGTGGTCCTTAGTGGTGAGGTAAACATCCACCCTCTGGTTGTCCCCACGTAAGCTGAAACTCTGTACGTCCATGTCAGGTCCGAAGAAAATGTAGGCGATCCTTGTGTGAGGGTACCGTAATGGCATCGTGACGTTCACATAGTTGGAGCCAATATATGGGTACCCTCGAGGATAATTCCAATAGCCTACCACCCCCTTGCTGCTGCTACTTGTGTCATCCATCCAAAACATCTTATATTTAAGCCCTCCGTGGGACACAAATGCTCCGTAAATGTCATCTACCTTTATACCATGGAAAGGCAGGTCTGTGTTGTGGAAGAAGGCACTCATTGCTCTGGCTGGGCTCTCTGGTTCCAGGTGGATGTGGTCAACCAACAGCAGGAGCTGTGGATGAAGCAGGAGCAAATTCCTTTGGAAGTTCCGGATCTTCAGATCCGGGTTGTAAGCTGAATGTCCCTCGCCTCGGATGAAGATCATTCCTTTTCTTTCCATGGCAGCTTCCACTGTGCCCTGGGCATCTGCTGCGAGACCCGCCTTATACTTTAACCACTTGGAATCACAGGCCTCTGTGACCTGGCCAGCCCAAGGGGTGAAGCAGCTCCCTGAGAGGCCCGAGCTGAACAACAGAACATTGTTAAGCAGAGAGTACTTGGGGCCGTACAGCGCCTCAGTGATGAATGGGACACCGTTGGGTGCAAAAGTGAAACTGTTCTGGTCAGGGTGCTCATGGCCAGCATTAAAGTTCCTCCAACCTTTGATCCACTCCTTGTACTTGTTCTTATGAACAATATTAAATATGGCACGTCCTCCAAGTTTTCCAGATTTGAAGGACAGAAAGGAGTGGTTGGAGTCTGCAGGCAAAGCACTGCCGTAGGTAACAACGCCCCAGTCCTCAAAGTAATGAAGCTGAGGAGTTCCATAGTCTGAAGGAGGTTTAGGGATCAGGCCCGGATCATACCTGCAGAACCATGAGAAGCAAACATTAGAAGGGCAGAGCATGAACCAAAGCAAAAACAGGTCTCCCCTTGATCATAGGGCTTTTTGGATGTGGAGGTCAAAACCTTTGGCTGATGTATTCCAACATGGCAGCGACTAGATATGAAATAGTTTTCAAGTCAAGCTGAGGACTCGTCATAAATTGGAAAAAGCAACATTAAACAACAGTTTTCCTGATTCAATGACCAATATAAAAGCAACCTGACAGAAGAATTAAGATAAATGTAATCAGACTCAAAAAGCGTTCACCAAACCAACGCAGAGGAATGGCTGGACAGACACAGCTTACCAGATGAACTCTGTGTGAAGTGTGCACCATCGCTGGCCTTTTCCCGCCTGGCCCGGCCCTTCCAGAACTCTGTTCTGATGAATCAGCTCTGCCATCCAGTTTCCACTTCCATTACGCAACACATAGCGGTCCAAGAAGACCAGCTGGCTCTCTGGACCGTAAAACCAGTTGTAGTTGGAATCGGCAATGGCCACAGTCCTCTGAAAGCCTGTTCAGATGGTGAAAATGCAGGCAGCATAATGTCAGAGTAGACACACACCAAACATTCTAACAGAGTTTTTAAATGAATGCAAACTTTCCAAGCCCCAAAAGCACAGGCTCCCTCCGTATAATACAAAGAGATGTTTTGTAAAGTGAAACCACAGATCAAGAGATCTTAAATACAGGAAATACTTTGAATTCTTTCAATTCAGCTGCTTTCCATATGCGACAGAAGAGTTTGGGGTATTGAGTCACTCAGGGAGAATCTCTGGATCCAGTACTAGGAGTTTCCCTCCAAACTTTTAGGAGGGGCCTGGCAGAAGAGACCAGTTAGAAGCAAAGGTGGGCGGGTGGTGGTGGGGTCTTTCGCCATAAGCACCAACAGCTGAAGGGGCTACAGCAGGTTCAAGTTTCAACAACTAGTTCAAGAAAAAATATTTGAATCTCCCTCATCAATAAATTGAAAATATGTTGTGATTCTTGAGCATTTTGGTTTGGTGCTGCAAAAAATGTACCACTGGAAAGAAATGAGTGCTATGGATAAGGTTCTGTGAAGCATTAGTTTCCATTACGTCAAGAGAACAGATTCTGTTTTTCTTTTTCTTTCGGGAAATGTCCCACCTCTTTAGTGCTGGCTTGGTCTGCATTTTTGCTCAAACATTTGTTTTCTGGTTGTAATTTTTGGGGTGTCTTTGGACTCTTCATAGTTTGTAACATGCGGATGGTTTATGATAAGATCATTTGGATTTTCTCTCAACAACATCTGGGTATTTTTGGCCGTCTTCCCTATTTATTTATTTTTGCAGTATTTCCTTCCCAAGGCTGGTTTTTATGTGTCTGAAAGGCCTGGGGCGCATTTTATAATGAAGAATAATTTGAAGCAAACATAAAGGCCAGTAATAGACATCAACAAACTGGATCGTCTTTAGGTCTAATGCAGGGGTGAGCAAACTACGGCCCGGGGGCCATTTATTAAACTATTTAATCTGGCCCGCCAAACTGGAATAATTAATATTGTTAACCCTTATTAATGTGTCTTTTTTCTTGTAATTCTGGTTTATCTCCATTGATTGTTCTCAGTCAATCAACTGACATTTGTTTAGCAGCAGAAAGCTATTCTGCATTTACATTGCATCGGAAGATTTGTTTATTTTCTGATTGATGTGTGTTTTCTGAGTCATTTTTCCGATCATTTCAACACCACATGAACGCAGCATTTCTCTAAGATGGGTTTTTTTCTCTAAGGGACATCAACCTATTGGTGTAATTGTAATTGGTGTAAAGGCCATGGTTTTGAAACAAAAACTCAAAAAAGTTCTGTTTAACAATACATACAGTATATTAATTTTCCATCACAATTAAAGTATGTTTATATCCAGATTCTATGTTTTTCTTTCTCTTATGAGTTGGATTACCAAAACACTCCACCAACCAGCTCCTGGTTTGGCTCTTCTGTTAAATCTTATAACCTTTTGTGGCCCACGAGTAAAAAACGTTTGCCCACCCCTGGTCTAATGGGAGCAATTTTTGAACTAAGCTCCCCCGTTCTGGGTAAAACATGCCTGTGTTTTCGAGTTAGCATGAAGCCGTCAGCACTGAGCTGCGACATGTCAGAGACTGACCCAGAGGCCCTTCCCCCTACTGCTGCCCTCTCCCTGACCCAAGGACAACATTTCTTCCAGGAGGACTCAGATCCCTGCAGGTCTCAGCACAGCTGAGGATAATCACTCCATGCATGCATAACCCATACCAGCGCCGGGTTCAACCTCCACTGCTCTATATAGAAGCCTGAGCCTTTTTTTTACCCTGTGAGGTTCGGGTAGAACACAGTGTGGCAAGAACAATCTGGAAGTGTTCACAATTAACAGTCCTTTGCAAACTGTTGACATATTCTGCCTTTTGTTGCCTTAACACGTAAATTTCAGCTGAAAAGAAAGGCCTTAATACTCATAACTTTGCAAACACACCATTCAGAGTGGGTGGTAGTTACCGGGGAGGATGGTCCTGTAGAGGAAAGCAAAGTGTTGAAGCAGCCAGGGGTGACTAAAGTGGCCGATGGCAAAGTGGCGCTGTACCAGAAACATGTACTGAAAAAGAGAGCGGGTGGTGTAGGTCCCATAGGCCACGCCCTCATAGAGCGAGCCATCCGTCACATCCTGCAGCAGAACCATGAACTTCTCCATGATGGACAAAACTTGTTTGGTCCACAAGTATGCCTCCTGAAGGTAACCTGGAAGACAGAAGCAGGAGTTGGGTTAATCTTTCTTAAAAGGGCATTCTATTCAAAATGAACCAAGTTAAAAGGATCGAGTCACTTGAACAAGTTTTATTTTGAAATTATTAGGAGAGTAGAACTGTCAACCATTATGTCCTCTGGGACAGGTTGAAACACTGGGTCGGGGGTTTCTGGATCTGCTCTTAACTGGTTCTCCTCATATCTGACTGGTAGATCCTTTTTCTGTAGCATCTTCTAAACTCAAGTCCTCTGGATCCCTCACCTCTGGTGTACCACAAGGGTCTGTTTTGGGTCCTCTCTGGTTCATTTTATATCTGCTGCCTTTGCAACATATTTTAAGCTTCATTAAGTCTTTGAAACATCAGGATGTTTTTAAATTAGGATTTTATGCAGATTAATACTTAAATGATGATTAATCATTTTCTCCAACTAAATGAAAAAACTGAGGTCCTCTCCTGTGCTCCTGACAATTGCCTCCCTCTGATCGTCCAGGGGCTTGGTCCACCTGTTTCCTTACTGTGCGGAACCTCAGGGTAAATATAGACCCAGTTTAATCTCACATTGGGTCACTTGTTCGTTCTTGCTTTTATCATTTCAAAATCATTGTCGAACTAAGTCCAGTTGTGTCCCATTCTGAGATGGAGATGCTCATCCATGCTTTTATTTCTTCTCATCTTAATTATTGCAACTCCATCTTCGCATGTCTAAGTAAAAAATATCTCAAACAGCTGTAGGTGGTCCAGAACGCTGCTGCAAGGCTTTTAACCAGATCTTCCAAGTTTTCACACGTCACCCTGTTGTTAATCCAGCTGCACTGGCTCCCCATCTGTTTCCGAGTGCATTTTAAAATCCGGGTTTTATCTCTCAACAACCAAGCACCAGTCTATGTAAAAGAGCTTGTGCAGCCCTACACTCCCAGCAGGTCCCTGAGATCATGTGACCAGGGTCTGCTGGTTTTTAAAGACTAAAGGTGACAGAAACTTTGCAGCAGTGGCCCCATCCCTCTGGAACTCCCTTCCTCTCAGCCTCATATCTGTAGACTCATTGTTTTCTTTTAAAAAGCAGCTAAAAACAGCTTTTTTAATTGCTTTTTCCTAATTCTCTTTTTGCTTTTGTATGTTTTACATAGTGTTTTACTGTAAAGCAGTTTGTGATTTTTATCTTGAAAGGTGCAATTCAAAAAAGTTTTATTTTTATTATTATTATGTGAAGAAAAAGACGAGACAAAGCAGTGTTGTTTTTGTAGTGAGGTGTACTCATGAGCCAGCAGTATCTAAGGTTATTCTTCACAGAATAACCCTTCAGGTCATTGATTTAAAGACCTCTCCATACAGTGGCTTAACATCTTTTGCTTTGATTTTATAACAAGTCAAAGATTCCTTTTCCAAACCTTTTGCTCTAAGGTGCAGTAACACAAGAGTAAAGCAAGGAAATAAAGAACTCCAGGGAACTTTGAAAAAAATTGTCAGAAACTATTCTGAATATCAACAACAATCAAAACCCAAAGGAACCAGCACAGAGCAGCCAACACAAAGGAGAAAAAGACAAAACATTGATAACATCTTTCTTATTTGCCAAACAAAAGGTTGGATGTTTAGGGGCCTTATTATGATGACGGAAATGATGGAGGACATGTATAAAGAAAAGTAAGATTAAAACTGCATTTCTGAGAATTTTTTTTATTCAAATCGTTGCGGATTAGAAGATGGAAAAAAAGGCAGTTTAAGAAAGAATAAAGTAAAGTAGAAAATATTCTGGGTGGTCACAATCTCCCTGCTCTGTTCCATTCTGATGTCAGACAAAGAGATCCACGTTTGTATTTGTTTTTCTCGCCTGAGTTGGAATCTGGATTAAAATTATATGACTGGATGGCTCTGATATTGCTCACCTTTATTGTTGTACTGCTAATGTTAGGTTGGAGTTGTGAGGTGCTGTCAGCTAGTAGGAGAGTATATAAACAAAGGGTTAATGGGAAATTAGTGAAGGCCTACTTCCACACCAAAAGTCCCACCCACAAATCAGAGGTGATTTTCTGATGAACTGCAGAAACACTGTTATAGAAAACGACACAGGTTTTGGATCTATTAAAAGACCACTGGGAACGCTTTGAAAATAGATCAAAAGATGAACAGAGTGGGACTTTAAACAACCCGTGAGGATAAGGGAGACTGAAATAGGTGAGACGCAGGCATGTTGTACGATTTGTTTTAACCCCCAAATCCTGTGCACGGCACAAGAAGCCCATTAGTGCTGTTTAACTGATAACTGTGTGCCCTTTGAGCACCCTGTGCATGCAGCCAGAGTACCGTAATTTCCAGGCTATAGAGCCCATCTGATAAAAAGCCGCACCCATTACATTTTTAAAGAATAAACCATTTTGTACATACAAAAGCTGCACCTGTCTATAAGCTGCATGTCCCCCCATTGAAACATGTTCTAGAATGAGTATGTGTATGTGCTGAAACCAAACGTGTGTCTAAGAAAGAGGAGGGAGGGCCTCCAGCGGAGGAGGGTAGAGCTCGTGCAGCGCCAGAATGAGGCTCTCACTCACTCTTGTGCTGCTCCCGCTCCTTCCTCTTACACACACAGCGAGCTGACACACATACTCATTCTACAACACCTATATAGTTAGTTCATTAGTTAGATAGTGAGTTGTTACTGTTATTTGTTAATAAAGAATACTGCGTTGTAATTATTACTTGTACCAGTATTCATTTGCGACACGCCCATCGAGGGATTTTGTGTTGGGGGGGGGGGGGGGACACCACAACTCCTGCTGCTTCATCACCGCGGTCAGACATTCTTCGTCACACTCTCAGTCTCTCCTTCGTTGTCGCTGTCAGTGTCACTCTGAGGTAAATTCTCTCCTGAGCTTGTGCTGTCCTCTCCGTCACGCAGCAGACCGGCTTTTCCAAACCCGTTGATGATGGTGGATTTTTTCACACTGCTTTTAATGATTGCTTTGAACTTGAAAGCTGCTCAAATACATTTCTTCTTGCATTTTCCATGATGAGGGTCTGTTCATGCTATTCATTCACAAAGCAGGAATTTACATTAAACTTGCATCTTCCTAACACATATACCGTATTCCCCCCGTCTCACTCTTACCCTTTCTGCTCGAGCGCCCCTAGTGGCTGTTAGACAAAATGCTTTAAAAAAGAAAAGAAAAAATGCATTAAATAGTTGCATCATTGAATAAGCCGCAGGGTTGAAAGCGTGTGACAAAAGTAGCGGCTTATAGTCCTGAAATTACAGTACTATAAAATGAGGAAGTTGGACAATCAGAGTGTAGTTTGTGTGGACATCCTAAAGGCACTTACGTATCACCTGCATTCCTCGTGCCTCAGTAAGCATCCACCATGCACACCTTACTAATGACTAAAGTGCGGTGTACAGGCACCGTACAACAGCATCACCCGTACATCATAAGTGCGTGTAACTTACGTTATCTTTATTAATACTTCACAATACACTTACTACATACATGAAAATCGTATGTTCTATTTTGATGACGTCCCTTAAGATAGCCGTACGAGACTCAAGAGAACTACCTGCACTTCTGTTAAGATACAGCCCCTCCCTTATTACCCTCCACAGGCCCAGAAAACCCAAAAACCTGCACCAACCCTGGCTGGATACACGTGAATAACGGGCATAACCAATGATTTATTAGAATGACAACATCTATGTAAAACGTCTCAACAGAACTACAAAAACAAAAGACAAAACTGACATCACTCAGAATAGTAACCTTAATTTATGTCCAATTTCAAACACAAATTATCGGGTGTTACAAAAGCCATCCCCATTAACTCACCTGGTTACCGCATGAGTACCATCCATCACTGCTTATTGGCATTTAAGTTGTGAAGGTTGAAATCCAGGTAAGTGAGTAAATCTGAAGCAAATCTTTTAAAGGAAAAACAAAAAGGAAACCTCACTTTGTAATTTTTCTGTATAAAGTTGTTTTCTGTTCAGGGTAGACCCCTGTAGCTCAGTGAGTTCTGTCACAGAGTTATCATCCTTTACCCACTGGAATCTGGCAAACCTCCCACATATTTCCAAACATGGACCTGTAGCAAAAAAAAAAAAAACATCACACAGTTGTGCCACGCTGCTCTGTACATACTCCCACTGTGGCACACACACAGGGTTTACTATGAGAACAGGCAAACACATAAACACTACAACCACAGTTCATTGAGGAATCTCAGGACGGCCGACACCCACTCTGGGGAGCCATTCCCCGGCTGCCGTGAACCCCTCATTGATTGGTTTGAGCCTGGAAACCACAGAGCAGCCCGTACAGTGATGTGAACTCTGCACACACAAACACCACTTCTACACAAATGGAACAACCATAATGAGTGCCTGTTTTGAGTCGCCTCTATCAGGCTAAGACGGTTTCTTCAAAGTTTCAAGTTTTGGTATACATTCTAGCAGTTCCATGGAGAGAAATCCTCATACTAGATCCTTCAGCCAACTTCAGCTAGCTCACTGAGATGAATGCCAAAAACATGGACAGCTGGCTGCTGATAGCAGTTCAGGAACTCAGTAAGGAGCACTGGAGAAGGCAGCTGGCAGAATCAAGAACATCCACTTTCTGCTCCGGGACCCAGTCTCAAAAGGAGCCAGAACAACACAATTATATTCTAAAATGATGCAAAAAGTCCACAAAGAGTCGAGCTTTAAAGGAAGCCCCTCCCTGGAAACCCCCAGTTAGCCCTAAGTCAATGTGGGACTAAAACTTTCCAGTAAATCCAGACTAATGAAATTCCCTCTGTTGAGCTGCTTTATTCTTTGTATGCAGCTTTTAGCTCCTGCAGAGGTTTTCACACAGAGAGAGCTGACCCCTTTGTAAGTTTCAAATTGAAACAACACAACGCTAACATTTCAAATATAATAGCAATGAGAAAAATGTTCCCAAATGAAAGTCACACTAATCTTCACACAGAGTTCACTGAGTTTGAACAGAAAGTCCCCCAAAGTGGAACATTGTTAACGTCCCACTCAGACATTCCCAGTGGTCTTTAATTCAAGGAACCTGCAGTTTCTAGGAAATAGTTTCTGCAGAGTTCATCAGAAACTCGCCTCTGAGCTGTGGGTGGGACTGTTGGCAGAGTAAGTCCGCCCTATTTCCCGACATTCATCTATATTCTCTCTTTTCCGCTAGTTTACAGCCCCTCACAACCCCAAGCTAACATTACCCGTGCAAAGAAAAACTATCCTGGCGTAAAGTTTAGAGACAGATTATAGCTCAGAAGAGGAAAACAAAGGCGTACATGAATCTATGGCTGTGTCCAAATTCCCACCCTAATCCCTAACTACTAAAAAACTATGTAGTGCCCTTGATTTTAACAGCAATTCGGAGACCACGCACACTAGCTTTCTTTTCCGAACGGTGAATATGACGTCAACGAATTCACAAAGTGAAAATCTAATTTCATCTAATGTACAAAAATCTAACAATTTTTAATGAACGCACTGTGTTCTGATGATGAAAACGTTAATGGTTTATAAAAAAATACATTTAAATACATTTTTTCGCAGAAATTGTTCAAACGCAATGCACTGTGGTCTTTATTCCCCATTCTAGTGAGCATCGATATGGATTGGGCGGCAGTGGCTCAAGCGGTTGAACAGGTAGTCCAATGAACAAAGGGTCATCGGTTGGATGTTGTTGTGTCCTTGAGCACCCTCCTTCACCCTCCCTGCCTCCAGCATGGCTCCACTGGTGTGTGAATATGTATGAATGTCCTGGTGATGGTCAGAGGGGCCATTGGCTACATCAGTAGTTACCGTCACCAAGTACGAATGAGGAGTGAATAAATAATGCACACATTGGAAGAACTTTGAGCGCCTGGAAAAGCGCAGATAAATCTAATTCATTACTATTATTTGATATACACTGATTTTTTGCAGAGACTTCTGGGAAATTTCTAGGGCACTCAATTTTGGAATTGTAGATCTGGACAGCACTACAAAATGCACATATAGTGGACTTTGTAGTTAGTGAGTAGTGAAGGAATTTGTCTGCAAGTGGATGCATCGGAATGGAGCGGAGCTGATGGCCCCACCCAGCATATTTTCTACTTGTCAAATACAGATAAAATATAAAATATATATGTTAAAACAAGCAAGAAAATCGTGTAGAAGGTCTTTTCGATTTTTGCTGGGACTGCAACTGAAAAATCCAAAAACATCAAAGCAAAACAGATATTTCAAAGCAATGTTTTTTTCTTGTTTTGCCATTTTTAAATTAAACACAGATTGTGGAGCTCTGAAGGCAAATATTTAACTTTATTAGCAATTGATCATTTGTATACAAATGCTCCAAGACACAATTACTGTTGTGTGTATAACTTTAGTTTCCATTATTACCTGCAGAAATAAGAATTAAAAAACATTTGAGAAAAGACACAGATAACTGACTAAGCCACTCGTTAGCATCCATATGATCTGATTTTATGCTGCACCTCTGAGCTTTTATTTGTCGTTAAAGTTACGGTTTTTCTCAGTCGCTTTAGTACAATTCTCAGATCAGAATTGAAGTTTGCAAATACGTGTGTGCATTTCTCAAAACAATTTGTACAAACAGCAAAACACTATGGATTTCTTGCAAAAGCCTGTATCTTGCTCAAAATCTTTAGTTCATCTCTCCAAACTAAGTCTTTATGTCATTGAACATGTCAGTGCCACCAGAATGTCAAGTCCTTGTGTCATTGTCTACGAACAAGACAGTTAAATGACTTAGTCATGTTGTCAATATAACTGTGTACTTTAGAGGAAGGTTCTGATGGAAACTATGGCTAAAGTTTGGATGACAATTATTGTAAAATGTAAGTTACACCTTTTTTGTTTGATTGCAAGAGACTGGACAAGATTCACATTTACACTTTTATTGTTCATATTGTAATTTGTTGACAGACCATGTCATACCAACATAGAGAAAACCCACTGCAAACAGTAACACAAAGGGTAAAAAAAGATAGGACAATATTCTGTCCAACAGTCCAGGCAGTGCAGTAGGAATTGGTGTGGTCTTCCTACACCTCTTATCGTTCCTGGATGTTAGGACACAAATTCTCATCCACATCACAGCAAATATCCTCTCTTGCAATGCAGCGAAATATGTTTGTCACATTTTGACAACTTGGTCAACCATTTTGCAGTTAATGACTTATACGATGAACTAATGACTAGGTGTTTTGAGGAGTAAGACTATTGCACAGTGAACTATATAATACATTTTGATCAACATGACATAAACAATTGATAATGTAGCAAAGAGCAGAAAATTGTACATAATCATTTGCATGGATGGACCAAAGCAATTACAACCTGTTCAAAGAAGTGAGAAACTGCTTATATGATGTGCACAAGTGACATGATGATGTGAAGATTGAACAAATAATTTTGGGAATTTCATTCTGATCTGAGAATTGTACTAAAGCGACTGAGAAAAAGTGTAAAGGCAGGTTTTTTTTATAACCATTTCTGTCTTCTAGATTCATTTATTCTCTAACACGGCAGGCACACAATAAACTGAAGCCTCCCTAGAACTATTTATGCAACAAACATCATCATCTGTGTCTCAGATTTCTTCAGGTGTTGGACATGCTGGACCAGGTTATCAAAGACTGGTTATTTAGGAAGAAAAGGGAAAGCTAGCATTGTATTCGAAATAAATGAAGCTCAGGTGCTTACCTTGAGTCATGTAAACCAGACTTCCTGTTAACAGAGCCACACAGTTGGTGGGCTGATGGTTGTGCAGGTATTGGAACCCCCACCCTCGAACGTAGGACTTCTCATACATGAGGCGTGAAGCATTGCCGATGACCTGCAGGAAACGCTCCTGTTGGTCCTTGTTTAGGTACTCGTGCAGGAAGTCGTATGCTGTGGCGAAGCCCACCAAAGAGTGCGCCAGGGGAACCTCGTCCCACGGGGCGTCCTTGACCAACCTGCAACACACAACAAGGTTCAGTGGACAAGTGCAAACAGAACAACCTTTGGAATGAAAAGAAAAACCACTAAAAAATAAAGCACAAGTCCAAAAAGAACCATGAATAAAAGAGCTATCCTCATGGCAGTCTTTCTCTAACTCAACACAGTTCAAACTCAAAGACTGCAGAATCTCAGGACAGGCATGTGTTCAGTCGTGACACGGAGAGCACCTCCATAAACACAATGAGTTTAAGCAAAAGGAAAGTGGAGCAGAAACTGCAGAGATCAAATGGTAAGGCATGAGGGTAGAGATCCAAATGAGAGTTTCATCAAGATCCCAGGAGATGAGGAGTCACAACATTGGAGTGGTTTAAAAACAGTGCAATCTGTCTGAGAACCAAGTGTTTCTTTTCTGAAAACAGAACCTTGTTTAATCTGAGAAGTCATAAACCACGTCTAATGTACAAAAATACTTTTTTTTTCCTATTAAATGAAAACTACATTCATAAGAATTGCGGTCACGACTTACACATTTTCTCCAGAACCTTCAGCTTTTCTGCCGTCAGGTGATGCACAGAAAACCTCTGAACAGGTCCCAGTATCAACTCCCAGCTCCTGGTTCTACAAACGGCTACAGCCACAGATTTATAAGAGGTGATTTTGGAATTTAAACATTTGTGAACAAGTAGTGAGTTAGATGTGAAGTTGCCAGATTTTTATCATTCCAACAACCCATACAGTAACCAGACAATGGATCTATCGAATTCTCATTTATTGCTGTGGAACACAGTTTTTAACTGACTACTGTTTCCAATCTTGCCTTTAATCCAGATCTTTATACCTTTCCTTTTTCTTTCGGCTTTTCCCATCAGGGGTCGCCACAGCGAACAAATCGCATGGTAAACTTGGCAATGTTTTACGCCGGATGCCCTTCCTGATGCAACCTTCTCAAAGCAACCGGGCTTGGGACCGGCACAGAAGTTGAGAAGGGAACAGGGAGCAGCCCTGATTCGAACCCTGGTTTCACGGACGGAAGGCGCCGCAAACCAGCACGAGCTAAACCGGCTCCCCCAGATCTTTATACCAAATGAATAAAAATTAAAAGATGTTGTTAAGATCAATATGATTGTTATTTTTAGCTTTTGCACACTAGTTAAGACTGGTGACAACAATAATCTTTTAGATTTGTAATCAGCGCGAGGACCAGACAGAAGAAAAGTTGTGGAAACACGGCGCCATAAGACAGAAACATCAGCAGACGGTAACAGAAACAAGTTTTTGCTACTGCACATTAATCTTTATCCAAACTATCTTTGGTCTGTCTTTTAACTTTGAGGAGACTGGAGTGAAAAACTGTCAAGCTATTCTCCGACTCCTCAGCTGATGATGCATGGTCAACATCATGTCAGAGCTGGAAATGGAAAAATGTTCAATTCCATGTGGGGATGAGTGAAAGACTGAGCAAAGTTTGAAATTATGACAAACTTTATCTGAACAAGCCATTACTCTAAAATCAAAGTGTTAAGCTTGTAAATCAAACCAAAACTCATCAGAAACAACCGTGTATTCAGTAGAGTCCGAAGAGAGCCCCGCTGTCTTAAACCGGATCTCAACCTGGCAAAATACTAGAAAAGGGGTTTGAAAAAGGGCATTGTGTGTGCTTCACCACTGTTCCAAATGCACACGTTAGATAGTTGTTGGGAAAAGGTTTGATCTAGTGTCAGAGCTGTTCATTAAGAGAATGAGTTACAGGTTGTTTCTCAGAGGCAAAGTTACTATACAGTGAAGTGTGGCTTTGCAGCTTATGCAAGGTTTTGGTACATAAAACCAAATCTATGACCAAAGCGTCAGAGCAAAGCTCCAACAGTCCAGTGAAAGTGGAGGCTCCAGCCTGACCTGGATGGTGTCATGAAATGAAGAACTCCAGCTGTGCAGAAACCTGCATTCCTCACTGAACTGAAGTAATACTTTAAAGAGGAGAGGTGCAAGAATCCTCTACAATACAAGAGATGGAAAAATCTTATCACGTTGATGCGATTTTCTTTTCATAATAGATCTCCGAACAGCACAGTAAGAAGGTCCTGGTTCAAATCCCACGTGGATTCTCTTGGTGTAGAGTTTGCCTGTTCTTCCTGGGCACGTGTGGGTTTTCCTCCCACAGACCAAAAACATGCTTCATAGATCATTTGACGACTCTAAAGTGAATGTGACTTTGTGTGGTTGTTTGTCTCTATGTTGTTCAAGGATGGACTGGTAACTGTGCACGGTGTACCCTGCCTTTGCCCAATAGTACCTGGGATAGGCTTCAGCAACCCTGTAACCCCCAAAAGGAATCAAGCAGGTCTAGAATATGGATGGACACATTCACAAACAGGATCTCAGTAATGCTTACAGACCAACGAACATTGGGCCAAATGTAGTTTTGTGAGCTGAAGAGTCCTGCTCATCACATGAACCTGAGATGTTTGCTGTTTTACGCAGATATGATCACATACGTACACCACAACTGTTTTCTCATTCCTGAAGTTGACTGTTGAAGTATGAGCGGGGGTCACCTCAGGGTTATAGATTCATTAGCTGAGTGATCCCGCAGCCGTTCAGCCACAATCTTAGAGTTTGATAAAAAGCATCTGATCAAATCTTGGGGCTGAAAAGTAGTAGCTTTTTTTCTGTTGTTGTTTTTTTTACACAAGCTCCCTGGATGCCCTCACCACACCCACAGCTGGTCACCTGGATCAGGTGTGTCTAGTCAGTCAGACAATACAAGGGTTTTGTGGAAAACCAGGACTGCAGCTTTTGACTCCAACTCCTGGAGAGGGGAGAACAGCAACCTGGTCTTCATTAGTGCCCACTCCCTCGATCTCTAGTGCATGTAAACACTCTTGGTCGTTGTATGTAGATTAAAGGTGTATAAAAAGAGTGTTTGCTAGGTTTTCCATTATCAGTTAGCTTTAACTACTTTTACAGAGTTCCATCAACCACTGAGGAACTCTACAAAAAAAATGCACTCAGACAGAAAAGTTTTCCAACCGTCGTTTCCTCTCAGGGCATCTTCATTGCAAACCTCTAACATTTCCATTGCTGTCATCTCCTGCACGTGGGTGCTGCTGAGTTAGCCCAGTGGGCTGCACCACATCATTCAACAAACAGTAAAAAAAAATCAGGAGCTCTCCAAGAACACGACGAAGGCCCAGCAAGAAACGGAGGCATTCTGTCCTGCTGTCAGAACAGAAACTGCCAGATGTGCACACATGTACGCACAGCTCTGCTCGTTTTTTCCCTGTAAGATAGATGTTTCACCCCAAGTCAAACCACAAAGTGCACAAAGGCAGCTTGTAGTAGCCTGCACAGACCAACAGCTACTCATCCTCCTCAAAACTGAGCTCAGAGTTCAGTGGAAACAGGAGAATACAAAAAGCTTCACAGCTAGTGTGAAAGGAGTTTTCTGGGGGGCTGTGAGGCCTTAGAAGGTTCTGGAACCCGTCAGATCAGTGTAGACCTCATTATCATCAGCTCACCTGGTGCCTTAAACTCTGAGCGGTTCTGCTCACATCTGAAGATTTCATTTCCTCTCCCTGAGGCCAGAGGGGGAGGGCACGCTCAGAAAACAGCTGCGAAATATATTTCCTGAGGTAAAGGCTTATCGGGTCACAACATTTTAACTAGAGTTCTGCCCATGACCCTGCGTGGGTCAGACGGAACGGAGGTGGAGGATTTAAGTGAGCAGCTGATGGAACACGAAGATATCAGGAACCATCTGCAGACGCTGCCCTTCCCTTTACAGTGGAGGTATAGTCAAAACAATATGTTATTTCTATGAATCCTAATGATAAAATAATAAAAGACACAAAATCTACCAACTAGGCTGCGCCGCCATCCTCTCCATGTAGTCCTTGGCCAGGTGGAGGGCCCCGGCCCGATGCGGATACAGCAGGCAGAACATGGATAACACGCCCAGGTTGTTCCCGTACACCTCATTCCAGCGGGCGCTGAACTCGACGGGGCTCCAGGGGGGCAGGTACTCCTCTGGGTGCTCCAGCATGGCTTCCCCAGCTTCACGGATTCTTCGGGCCATGTCACGGTGACTTCCTGCTGCGGCGTACTGCAGCTCCTCCACGTCGCCTCTACTGAAATACAGCATGGGATGACCATCGTAGTTGCCTCCCATGAAGGGAATTCCCCCGCTGGGGTCTACTTCAGCTGGGGACGCCGGAACCAGCAGTGCCCACAGTATAAAGAAGGCTGTGGGCGCCCCACGGGTGTGGGCTCTCATGGTCTCATCAGAGATGGCTGCAGCATTTCCTGATTTCAGCTGGAAGGAAGAAAAGAGAAGAGGGTTTGGAAAAGGACTTGGAGGAGGCAGCC
Organism: Oryzias sinensis; assembly: GCA_037389245.1. Taxonomy (NCBI): domain Eukaryota; kingdom Metazoa; phylum Chordata; class Actinopteri; order Beloniformes; family Adrianichthyidae; genus Oryzias; species Oryzias sinensis. The sequence goes on along the minus strand of CM074509.1, from coordinate 15,323,483 downwards.
AGTTTTCTGCCCCGTCTTTTCTTACAAAAGCCCCACATTCCTCCAATAATGAGAAGCAGCTGTGGGCCTGATGATGCAGTACTCCATGCTGATGCAGACCATTGGGGAGCGATGGAGCCACTGTCGTTACAGCTCCAGCTCCCATTTCTGCCACATACACAAAAAACTCCACATTTTATGAATGATGTTTAACCAATTTCAAATTCATATCTAACTCGAGCGGCAGGTAACATTTCAATGAGAAGGAAAACTTGTTTTTTGAAAATAAAGACTTGCAAAAAGAATAATTCAATGACCAAATTAAGTTACAAAAATGATTAAATAGTAGTATCATAGTGATAAGAAAACAATTCTGCTGCTAATGCGTGACAAATGTGCAGCACGTACAATAATACATCTTAAAAACAAAGCAAATGTATGCCAGAAAGTGAGTAAATTAACCTGATTTAAAATGACTTTTTGCAACCCTCAAATTACAGAACATTCTTTCAGAGCTCTGATCTACGAGTGACCTCAAACCCTCACTGCCAAAATATTCAAATCCAAACAGGTCCAGCCATGTTCTGTCGGAGCCTTGGTCCTGAAGCCGGGCTGCTGCGACAGCTTTTGGTTGGGACTTGAAGGACGCCAGACTGAAAGAGGTGGAAACTGCAGTCCCTGAGCCGTCAACTGATTCAACTCCTGAAGGTAGTTTGACCATCGACCTCGTGAGGAGGTGCATTCCTCTGTGCTCAACACGGGGGTGGGGGTGGGGGGGTTCAGAGTGAGCAAACATTTGGTGTGGAGTATTTTTCTGTGGGGAAATCTCCTTAAAAAGATCTAGAAGAGGCACTGATAACCTTTTTTTAGCATACAAGCTCATCACAGCTCAAATTTATACGTGCGTCCAAGTGTTTAATGAAGAAGGAAAACGCTTTGATCGCATTAAATCTACAGTAAAGTACTGAAATAAAAGGATTTGGAAAAAGATTAGCAACATTAAAATACAAAACAAAATTTGTTGTTCAAAAAACCTAACACTGTGTCACACAACCTTTCGAGTATCTTCATATCCTTTGTGAACTTAGGTAGTACTTTTGTTTTCAAACTAAGATATTTTTTCCCCTTAATATTAATGTGTATGTATATATATATATATCCAGGTGTGTCTAATAGGCCAATCCTATGGCAGCAACTCAATACATTTAGGCATGTGGATATGGTGAAGAAGACGATCTGCTGCAGTTCAAACCGAGCATCAGAATGGAGAAGAAAGGGGATTGAAGTGACTTTGAACATCCTCAGACGGGCTGGTCTGAGGATTTGAGAAACTGTTGATCTACTGGGATTTTCACCCACAACCACCTCTAGGGTTTACAGAGAATGGTTCAAAGAAGAGAAAATATACAGTGAGCTGCAGTTCTGTGGACGGAAATGCCTTGTTGAGGCCAGAGGTCAGAGGTCAGACTGGTCCCAGCTGATAGAAAGACAACAGGAACTCAAAGAACCACTGGTTACAACCGAGCTCTGCAGAAGAGCCTCTCTGAACCGCATCTCAACACGTCCAACCTGGAGGCAGATGGACTACAGCAGCGGAAGACCACACCGGGTCGGCTAAGAACAAGAAACTGAGACAACAATTCCCACAGACTCACCAAAACAGGAGAATGGAAGAAAAGTCTCCATTTCTTCTGACACATTCGGATGGTAGGGTCAGAATTTGGCACCAACAACATGAAAGGATGAATCCATCCGGCCTTGTTTCAACACTTCAGGCTGGTGGTGGGGGTAATTTTCTTAGCAACTGCATTATGCTTTCATGTCAATATGAACCAAAGTCTCTGACAAATGTTTCCAGAACCTTGTTAAATCTCTGCCACCAAGGATTAAGGTAGTTCTGAAGGCAACCCGGTACTAGCAAGGTGTCCCTAATAAAGGGACAGTGAGTGTAAAAATAGTTAAAATTCTGTGTTTTGAGCATTCATGACTAAAGTACCTGTTTTAAGGCTTGTTTGTCTTACATTTAGTAATAATAAGATATCAGCCAAGTAGCATGTTTACTCCGTCTAACTGTAGTTGAGGTGATGCCTTAAAGGTTTTCGGTTCTTGAACTGATGTCTTTGTGATCCAACCTTCTTCTAGGTTAAGGAGAATTTTCAGATGAAAGTGTGATGTGTTTTTACTTACATTGGAAAAAAACATTTGTTTAAACTCAAACGATTTGTTTGGATCTTCTTCTGCTACTGGTCTGCGCCCTAACTCAGCCTGGAACAAATACGCATCTGTGCGCAAACACAAACCATCCGCGTAAAGTTTCAGGTTTCCTCTTTGGTTTTTGGTTCTTCCTGATAGGATTCAGTCATCGCTGAGACGGCAGCTGATTTGGTTTGATTGATCGTTTTCAAAGTTTCTGGCAGAAGAAAACAAAGGGACTGTTTGGAGACGGTGCGCCATGTGAGGGGCTGAACGCACGATGTCACACAAAACCGGAAAACCAAAGCATTTCGTCTTTTACGCACGGGTCAAAGTGGTCCTAAATACATTTCAAAACCGAACAAAAATGTACCTGAATGGAACCTTAACCTTTCTGAATTCAGGGGGTCTGCAATCCGGAGTTCAGCCTTATTGTTATTTTTAGACTTTTCCTAAGTTCCTCTGTGTGAGAAAAACCTGGTTCTGATGGTTCTGACTGAGAAACGAGAGATTCTGCCTCAAAAGCAATAAACCCTTACAGAAAAGTTTCCCTTCTGTAAACGTTTTCCACATCTCTTACTCAAATAAAAGTTCGATAAGAAAAGTTTCTCCGTCCAAATCAACTGTTCTCCCTTATGACTGCACTGATTGATCAGAAACACGCACGCGCACAGCCGCAATATTTACCTTTTACGAGCGCCGCTCCCAAACGCGCGCTGCGGCCTCCGCGGCCCTCATCCCGCACGGTCACCGCCTCAGGAGACCCTCAGTCCGGTTAGGAGAAGACTGTCTCCGAAAAGACCCGCTGAGGAGGCAGCAGAGCAGCCGTGAGGAGGGGCGCGGGGGGAGGGCCTAAAAGGGCCTGATGAAGGCTGATCCTCCTCCACCTCCTGCTGCTGAGAGACTCCACACTGCTGCGCCACTGACTGTATGCGCCTTGTTTTGTGCAGGATTCTGGACTTCTCATCCAAGATGACATCTACAGCCAGTCATCCAACCTTTGCTGTCTGCAGTCACGGAATGTTAAAAACATCTGCAAAACTGTACATAAACTGATCCATAAAGAAAAGAAAAAATGATCCATAAGGAAATGTACAAACGTTTCATGAAGAATGAGCTAATGTCTAGAACTTTGTCTTTTAAATAGTTGTTTTCCCCTAGCAAAAAGTAGTACTTATTTTATTAAGTATAGTTGACTATAAGTATACTATAGATAAACCATGTACTGTCCATGTAGGAAGTACACTAACTGAACACTTCTTCAGACTAAATTGGAACATTTTAAGGTTAACAAATGAATAAAAGTCAAATTCAAGTATACTGCCTCACTTTTAGGGTGTATTCAGACTGGAAAAGTCTGTTGCGCTTGGTCTGTGTCATAGACTGTAAATAAAGATGGAGGAAGCGGTGTGACATCACCCATTCAAAATGCCTTACCACCAGTTCCAGCGAAATGAAGCCAATTCAGTCACTATTTTTCCGCATTACGGGCGCCACCATTTGGACCCAAAGTCGGTCTGAGTCAATGTTTCTAGGGCAACTACTGTCACCAAATGAGGAGTGAGCTTGTTCGAAGTCCACATCCTTTTCATTGAAAGAAGCTCAGGAGAATCTGTCAATCAAACGTTGGAGGTGGAGGCCAGTGGGTACCACATGATTTTTCTGAGGTATCTAATTGATCAGTTTATAACTTGATTAACTTGCAAAAAAGAAAACATATGAAAACAATTAGGATTATTAAGAACATGTTAAAAAGGGATCAGAGCAAGAATGGTTATTATGACCAATAGAATAAATGAGTACGTTTAAGCTGTCCAGTGATACTGTCTGTGGTCTGTATTCAGACATTTCTGTTTCGTACTAAAGCTTGTAAAAAAAAAAAAACACATGACAAAAGATCTCTTCAGTCATTGGCCAGGAATTATGAGGGTGGGGCAAGGCAAGTAGAGAAGAAATAATGGAAGTCCTACACATTATAATTATTGTCAGAGTAGTTCACTTACTCAAACTTCATATTTCGCTGATTTTAAACATCTGTATTAATGTCAAGTACAGCTGCAACACTTTGGTACGGCAGAGGCCTGCTGCAAGGCGATTACTGAGGAGACGACGGGTATGAAAGTACGCTGATAAGTGTTGGGACAGTGAGAAATGATGTGTCATGTTAACAGTTGTTTTAATGAGCCAGCATTTATCCGGCCAAATTTGAATGAGTGCTATGTCTTATCGTCATGGTTACTAGCTTACTACCTGAGGAAACTTGGAGTGAACCGGATCTCAGTCTTATTGGAAATGAACCGAGATGATCTTGAAAGATGGGTTTAAGAGCAGTACCTGGTCCTGGACCTGGGTCAGCCTGGGTGTATTCAGGCTGAAAATCTGTTCCGGATTATTGGTGGAAACAAATTCTGATTCACTTTAAACAAACCAAATGTGTTCAGTCTGAATACACCCCAACATTCTTAGCATAGAGTAAGTATACTTGTAGTACACTTACAGTAAATAGACTACTTTTTCCTTGGAGTTAACAGGAAAGCCATTCTTTATTTCATGTTTCCACACAAACAACAGTACCACCGATATAAAAAAAAGAGCTTCCATGGACAGATCTTGTTAAGTAACAAACAACCTGGAGGGCAAACTGGAGGAAGTGAAATGATCTTTTTTTAACTTATCCAGAAACAATGGAGACTTAAGTGAAAACAGTTATCCTCTGAAATGAGGATAACTGTTTGTGTGTTTTCTATGAACATCTCAAAAGTTCTTCTCTGCCCACCTGCTACAAAGGTATACCTTCTCCAAGAAGTGTTTTCAGATCAGTTTACTTGTAAACCCCTTACATAGCAACAGAAAAAACAAACTTTAACTCGAAAAAATACTCAATATTTTATATTCAAAAATGTTCAGATATTTTGATTTATCTTTTTCTCCAGGATCCTTCTTCATCCTGAGTCTTCATTCCTGATGCCCCATTTGTGACATTGAAATAAAAGTAATGTTTGATTTGGTTAAACAAGCAAAATAATTAACAGCTCAACGCAGACCTGCAGTCGTTTTAGAACTTTAGACTAGTACATATCCTTTCTAGTTTCATTTCTCCTCTTTTAATTTGCTTGTGTGTTGATGGTAACAAAAAAGCTTCATTTGCACAGAAGATGAGCTGCTTTTCATGTCTGTTTTACCTCAGATCTCCTTCGTGTCAAAGATTTGACTAAACTGGGTCAAAATGGACCAGCTGTCCAGAGGCTGCATTTTGGCTGAGTTCACCCAAAGCATACAGCTAATCAGCTTATTATTGTAGGTCAGGCAGCATTTGAGCTAATAACTTACATCATTTATCATAAACGTTTGTTTACAGACATTGAAAATTATGATAGAATAAAAGAACATTTAATCTGTTTTTAAACTTCAGCAACCAAAACACACACACACAAAAAGAAAATCACAGTTGACGAAGAAAACTCCACGGTTAAATCTCTTTCATGCCGTGTTTAGCACAATGAGATAAAGTCCCAGATAAAAAGCCAAAATCATTTTATTGTCCGGTTTATTTAGATCAAAACTAGTGTAGAGATCTGAGATTTTCTAGCTGCTGACATAGTTTGTCTGGCGGATGGAGAAATTTTCAACATTTCAAACAGGAAACCTCAGAAATCTTAGCTTCTCTGAACAAATGCAGCCTACAATAATGCTCGTTTGTCGTAAAGCGATGGTTGACTTCAGCACTCTATAGTTTGATGATTAAAGAATCTTCACAGAACTGAGAAGATGACAGAAGCCATTGTTTGTTTGTTTTGCAGCATCGGGTGCTTCATTAGCTCTACATGAAGAACACATGCCTGTGCTGAGGTTCCCAAATGTGAAGCACTTGGAGTTCAAGTTTAAACAAAACTTAAGACCAGAAAAATGTTTTGTAAAAAAAAATGATAAAACTTTTTATTTCTTTGACAGTTCCTCATCACTGAACACAGAACCAACGCTTCCCTGTTTTTGAGATCTTAAAGCCCACAGATGATTCCAACATAAGGCAAATGTGCAAAAGTTACAGGTCAGATGACAAAAGAAGAGTACAATCATCACAACTGTATGCATACACAAACCACACAGCACAAACCACTGTTGCCTTTGGATGTCCGATCCCACCTGCACTGCTTCCTGTCAAGGTACATGAGAGATGCTGGTCGTTCTGTAGGAATATTTCAATCTACGATTCACTAAAAGAAGGATGTTGAATCACTTCTGTGAGGTTTGTAAAGAGACAGATGTGATGTGGAAGCAGCTGAGAACAAAGACAAAATCGGACATTTATGTTGCACTCTGTACCGGCTATTGAAATGGAGCAGATTGACCATCACTGCAGGACAACAACCACCCAGAAGATCAGTTTATGGAACAAAAAATTCAAACGCTAACAGCTGTTGTCTTTCAGATGCCTGCCAATGCTTTTATGCTGAAAATGCTAACTAATCCTGCTCTTGCATCTTCCCATGAATGTCAAATAATTATCAGCTGGTGCAAACAAATTCACAAAATGACTAACATTACTGTACCTGACCAACCAAAGTAGTCCCAGATCACAATACTGCTACCGTAAACTGTATAACGGGGGAAAAAAAACCTCGATCTACTGCTTTTGTTACTTTGACGCTTCCATTTTCACTAAAGGATCCAAGTGTTTTTTTTTATGCTACCTTTCCTACTAAAGCCCCTATTTTCCGTTTTTCAGACCAGTAGATTTCTCAGTTCTAAATGATCAACTTTCGTTATGATTTTTTATGCAAAAACAAAGCTGTAAGTTCTAATCTACTTTAGTCCAAATAGGACTTCAGCAATCAATGTCTTTTCCAAACACATTTCTTCCCAAAACAGGAAACTCTACAATCCTTCTATGTTTGTGATGTCTCCTAAGCCATTTTCAGATACCTTTATTAGTCTCTTTAGGAGCTGTTTGTCTCAGTTGCTGTAACATTTCAGTCAGTTTTGTGGCGCTGAGTCTGATGAAATTCTCCAACTACGTACTGAGATGGAAGCTGACTTGAACCTGTGTTGACAGCAAAAAGACAACCTTCATAAATGGAGATTTCTCCACAAGTGATGGCACGACTGCTCAACGCCAAGTGACCAAGGGACTATTCACAAGTCGGTTACAGCATGAATGAAGCACAGGGGTTTAAAGAATCCCTCACTGAACACGTGACACAGCTGCATCAGAAGTAACACAGAGAACAGCTAGCATAGTCTTCATTCTTCTTCTTGTTATTAATACAAATTTCCCAAAGTTTTCTGGAACACCCAACACAAAAGACAATATTGTGCTAAATTTTTAGCAACAGCGAAGATCCACAAACGTGACGAGGGGTTACCAGCAGAGAGTTATAAGAAAGTACGAGGGAACCAAAGAGAAATGAAAAATCTTCACAGTATGAGTGTTGTAGAGAAATACACTGAGGAACGGCTTGACTGGCTTTCCTTTTTTCCGCCCTTGAGGTAATCACTTTAGGTAAATCGCTTCATTTCAGAGAGTTTGAAGGATTCAAAATGACAGATGACCACATACACAAAGTCCAAGTGAAGAGTATACCACTACTGAATGCAGCACACACACCAGTACGGCACACTGCAGTATGGGACACTTCCATTACATTTATTGTGGCTTACATTCACATGGTTTCTCTGAACGCATGCTTCCTGTGCTCCACAGATGATGGCTGGGGTCACCTGGAAAAGAAAAAACTACAGGCAAAAATATGGAGGCACCTTCCTCTCCTGAGGCAGAAAGGGTTGGGAGGACTTTCTTCATTTTTTGCCTTTTCTTAGGACACATTCTTGCACCTCTTCAGCACAGAATCTGGAGGTCTGGGGTAGTAGCCGGTGGTGTAGGGCTTGTCCGGGGAAAACCTGGGGAATTTGTAATCCAGAGGAAGATCTAGACAGCAAAAAAATCCAACAGAAGAAAAACAGCAGAGTGTAAGTTATTTTATGATAAACATAACGAGTAAACATGACCAAAACCATAAAAAAACAACTAGGACAAATTTGGATTCAAGCACATCTCTGTCCATGAGACCAGTTCAGATCCTTCCACACAAAAAGATAAACAATCATATTCATGTCAGACTCAGTCTGGCTGAAAGCAGAACATTCTTTTTAGTGTTATTATTGAGGTCAAGGTTGTGCACCGTCCGCATTACTGGATGATGAAGAGATCGGCTTGGATCTTGCATGTAATGGCTGTAAACAAACCCCAATTTCCCGCTCTTTGAAAGCTTTCTCCAAAAGCATGTGGGAAACAGCTCTCCCCCCTCCCCCCCATTGTTTGGGGAGATTCTTTGGAGCACTTTAAAAAAAAAAAGGAAGGATTCAAATCCTGGTCTGAAGAATGGACGTTGGATAAGAGAGGCCATGTGAACAGAAAACATTACATTCAGTAGACTTTATAAAAAAAGTCTGTAAAGGATTCTGAAGACATCCAGCAGTAAGTAAATTGTAGAAACTTGATTTTATAGGTTTGATGGTGTTTGTGATGGAGATTAATTGCTATCACTCACTTGAAATATAAACAATAAAAGAGGACTTTGTTCAAAAGTAAAATCCTGTGACCTTAAATCAGTTTAGAATCTCTGTTTTAATAAAAAAAAATATGGTGGAAACATTAAAAACCTACTAGTACAACCATTAATCAATGAATACATTTATATTATTAAGAGCCAACCAGAGCCATCTGTCTGAGGCAAGTTGTTTATTAAACTGACTCTCACCATTAAAACTTATTTAAAAATAAAAAAGGTCTGTATTCCATATTGGAAAATGCCATTTGGATTGAAACATGGTAGGTTTATCTTACTATAACATAAAAACGACCAGTGCATCACAGTGGACCTCACACATGTGATTACAGCAAAAAATGATGAAAACATTATAGTTCAGTGTAGATGACCTGCTTCAGATCATATTTTGCATGTTGCAGGAGAGTCCCACGGCTTGTACCCTGAAGGCTCTGCAGGTCAGAGCTGCATGGTTGTTTTTAATTTTCACTCATGTTTCTGTGATGCAGAATGAGGCAGATTGTTTGAAGCTTTATGAGAGTTTCTCTCCAACTGATGTGTGTTTAACATCAATCTGCGATAAAGCACCCGTTTAGTTGCCACACATGTGTTGTGCAGGACACTGACAGAAAAAAAAACCCACATAAAATCTTTTTTTGGTTTCAGTTTCAGTTGTGTAATCTTCATGAGTGAATGTCACTCTGATGACAGATACACCAAATTTGTACCGTCTAATTTAATTTCCACTCTTTGCTTTGATGGTCAGATCCACCCCAGGTCTCCTGTCACTAACCTGCTATGTGCTCCACACTGGGAATGGCCATGGTGCTGTATTTGTGAATGCAGTGGCAGCACCAGGTTAGCTTCTGGGCATCTTCATCTTCTCCATCACTTTTCTGCGTGTCAACAAAGTAAGACCCCCACTGGTTGGACACGGCTGAGGGTGACTTCATGCCTTGCTCCTGCAAAGTTCATGCATAGTCAGATACTGAACTCTGTGAGGAGGCCCATCTTTAGACAAGCAGCTCTGGTGAAAGGAAGTGAGGGAAAAGAAGACGGAACTGAAACCAAAAGTATTTTTACAACTTTAGCACATCATTTCTCCTCAGAATTCTTCCCCTTTCTGTGAATCATTTGCCGGCAAATCTTAAGGGCATTCCCTGGCATCAGACTAATTAGCATGAAGAGTTGCACTGTAAAGATTCGTGTGTTTGGAGGAGTTACCCAACACTGGAGCCATAAAAAGAATTAGAAACAACTACTTAAGAGTTGTCCACATGAAGATGGTGAACAAGAAGATCCATAAAACTGTGGGGATTGATTCTTCAATGAAGTTTTCCTGTATCTGTTGTTTTCAGGTTTTGAGTTAACAATTATTCTTTAGCTGCTCCACTGTTCTTTGGAGTCCCACAAGGATCTATTTTAGGACCACTTTTATTCTCTTATACCTCCTTCCTCTATAGCTTCCATCCTGAGAAAGCACAGAGTTTCCTTTCATTGCTGTGTTGACAATAGTCAGATCCATTCACCAGTTATGAAAGGTGGCTCCATTACACCACTACTATCTTCCAAGACATTATATACTGGATGACCCTAAGCTTTTTAAGTTTTAATGACAAAAAATGGAAGTGATGGTGTTTGGTCTAAGCAGCTCCTCTGACCCCTCCTCGGTGGAGTTGGGTCCCTTTGCTCACCATTGAAAACAATCTCTGTCAAAGCTGGGTTCTAAAATGCACAGTGATTTTAAACTTGAATGTCAAATGAGCTCAGTGGCAAAATCCAGCTTCTCTGATTTGAAGCAGCTGTTGAAGGTGAAACGATTTTTACCAAAACGTCATTTTAGTCAGACAACTCATGCAGTAGAGAAGATTTATTTCCATATTTCTTTTAGTTTGGCATAAGGCTCCGTTCAGATACAGATAAAGAAACGCTCTTTCTGTAAAGGCCAGTAAACTCTGGAACAGTCTTCCACTGTACATAAGGGAGTGTCAAACATTACAGACCTTCAAAACACAGCTCAAGCAGTGGCTGAAGGCAAACCAGTCCTGTAGCCACTGACTTTTAACTCTCATAATGTACCACCTTTTTGTGTTCTTATTGTATCTGTGACTGTCTTTTGTTTTGTCCTGTTTTATGTTTCCTGCCTAGGGACTATGGATGCAAATTAGCATCATTGCTATAATCCAGCATGTTTACGCCTATCATTGTTTGATAGATGTTCATTAATATGCACTGTCCCTATCAAAGAAAGCATAGAAAACTTTGGGTATTAAACTACCCTTAACGGAGCTCACAGGTGGAAGCCGGGGAGGAGGGTGGGGTGACGAACGCAGAGCTCGCGGAAATGGAAGAAGAGCATTGGACCGCACCTGGAACTTAAGTAGGACGCTGAACAGGTGAGTTGATTAGCCTGAACCGCCCGCAGGGAGGAGTAACCAGGTAAACACACAGCTCGAGTTGCCTGCCTGAAATACTCCCAGGGTCGTTCATTTTAAGACATCCCTGCTTTCATTACATCTCTGCTGGATTACTGTAACTCTCTGTATTTTGGAGTCAACCAGTCATCCCTCTCACATCTACAACTGGTCCAGAATGCTGCAGCTCTTACTTGCTTTTATCAATAACATGTCAACAATATTAGAATAAATTGTTTTAAAATGTCTAATTTAAAGGTTCAAATTTGTTACCAATTGTTAGAAACACAAAACATAAATATCCTTTTTGCAGCAGAACAATTGTTTGTTTAGATGCTTTATAAATATTGCAAACATCAGTGAACAAAAGCACAGGACGCCATCCATGCCCTGCTTGGGGAAAGAGGAAGTGCAGTCCTGAATTTGCGAGCCACAAGATGTGCTGACCGCAGACTTTTTGAAGTGAACATCCTGCTGCTCGGAGTGCTTTTCTGTAAGGGCCAAGCCTCCTGCACGTCACTCGCTTTCCTGTTTGCTGCTGTGTTCTGGAGAAAAGCTGCCGTCATGTGGTGCAACAGACCATCCCTCATCCCGTCTCGGTGTAACTGTGCCTGCTTTCATTAGACCAAACACAGACGGACTCACAAATGACCCCAAATGTCAACATTTGATTTTTCACCAGCCAGAGTACATTTAGGACACAGGTTTGGAAACAGATGTTAACTCTGATGAACTGTTTGGGAGAGGAGGTATCTACCAGAACTCAGGGCATGTGTTGGCAGCGGGCCGGGCCCGGGGGCTTGAGGGTTGGTTGGAGGTGGGGGCAGCTAAACAGAAACAGCTGCCTCCTTGAACTTACCTCAAACTTTCCCCTTTTCTCCAGTGGCTCCGCTTGAGCCTCATTGGCCATTGTGGCTTCGCTTTTTGGGACCCCCTCCCCCTCCATTTCTTCCACGATCATCACCGTCTCCCAATCGGCAAAGGTCCTTGCAGGAAACATGTCTGACCTTATGCTGTCCCCAAAGTACGCCACCTGCAGGGAAACCAGGGAAATGAATGAAAAGCAGCTCTGCTGAGCTTCGGCCACTACAGAAGTCTGCTCCTCATCTCCTCAACAACCACAAAACTACTACACATGTGGAGAAAAGCAAGCAGGAGCAAGTCCAGATCAGCTGCATTCCATAACTGACAATCAGGAGCTCATACTCCAAAAGTCTCCAAGGCCCTTTAAACCGCCAAGTTTGCACAACATGTTCAAACAAGGAGTAAGGTGGTTAATTAGAAGAAGAAAACCAAGTTAAATCAGTTTAATTATAGCAGTAAGATATAATTATGAATAAGCCACATGTTTTTGGCTCTGATTAAAGATAAACAAAAAAGCTTTTTAGTGCATCTGTCTTAAAGCAACATCACCTGTGAGGTGTTTCAGAGGGGTTAATTAAACTACACAATACTCATTTATACTAGACTTTAATGGAAAATGTTCTGAGACTAAATTTCTACTGTCCATCAACTGTCCTGCAGCTATAATAGATGATCTCCCTGTTAGAGAAACCTCTGCAGAAAAGAAGATTTCAGAGACGGGGAGAAACAGTGTCTCTGAGAAGTCCCTCATTCATTTCAGATGCTTCCTTAGCAGAAGACATTTATAGAACCTACTCTCTAAAAGAGACAGGATGTCAACTTACAGGTGACTCAAAAACAGACCAGACCCTTAAGTCCAGAAAAGCTGTGTTTTTTTTGAATAAGAAAAAATATTGCCTTAAAATTTCTGTAATATGAAGCAAGAAAAGGACCAAATGTGACTTTTGAAGCCCAGATATCTTAAGGGAGTTGTAAATAGGAACCAATCAGCGAGCCAGAGAAAGGGTGGATGGCCTTGCAGTAGCCGCATGGTCCTTCTCAAGGCTCTGTTAGGCCTCTGGCTGGCCCTTCCACATGTCAACAGACTGACGGGCTAACCCAGGCCTCGGACAGACCGCTTCACATTTCCTGCAGACTTTTCCAGAAGTGAGCCAGGTCAGGTCATGGCACTGTTGTGATAAATATTTATGGAGCCTTGGATTCCAACACAAAAACAACCAATCACAAAAAGAGAGACTTGGCCAGTGAAAACTTTCAAAAGAGCCTTGCATGCAGAACCACATAGTTTCATGTCTTATCTAGAAACGTAAGCTTTGGAGTTGAATGCACAGCAAGCTGCTGCTTGTAGTCTTAAGATGTTTTTATGTCACAAACATGTTATCAAAATGTGTAGAAAATGCTGAAAAAAATGATCAAGTTGAAAAAACACAGAACTGCAGTTGGTGGCACATGACGGCACAGCCACTTTCCTTCCTGTCCATCCATGAGACTGGGGGTCTGTCCTGAAGTGGGCTGGTGCAGCGCATCCCTAATGTAGCCTTCATTCCCAACGCCATTCACACATCAAATTTGCATCAGACGCTTCCCATTCAACATGTGTAAAATTCCCTTCTTGACGTTTTTTCCAAAAACGCGTTCAAAAACCTGATGCTCTGGACTCATGTGGGAGGAGCTACATGGAAGCATTGACCTAATCCATAATTAACAATGCATAGAAGACATAGATGACGTTTATGTCGACATGATGCGTCTTCTTTGGCAAAGTTGAGATATTTGAACTCTTGATGTGCCACAAGGACCAAACTACTCTCTGACCCCTGATGTGCAAACCGTGTTCAGAGTGAACACAGCTTATTTTCCACTGGAAATCATATTGATCAAACGTAATAAATGACTCAATGATTGATGAAATCTACAAATATTGGACAGCAAAAACAAAACCCTGAGATTTCTCACAGAGAAGGCTAACAGGGTAGTTGAGCTTGCCAGAAACTATGCCAACTTCTTGTTATCCAGGACTCTACAAAGCTTCTGCTGTGTTTGGATAGCAAAATGTGCAGTTTCATGAGAATCTCCAGCTGAGACCAGCTTCCAAAAACAAGCCTTGACATTCTGATACAGTTCAGAAGATTTAAGAGAGGGGATTTGTATGAACGCGCCGCTTCACCTCAGCCATGACCCTCATTGTTTTCATCACTAAGCTCAGAAACTGTAGTTTAGCCTGAACTCCAGCATTCAGAAGACCAGCATCCCACCCTGTCTGGTTAGTGAAAGTGGAGAGCAGTGAGTCTCCCAGGAGGTTTGTTCAAAGAAGCTCTAAGTGCAGGCTGACACTGGATTCCACAAGAGCTTCCATCATGGGGCAGTGGAACAGACAGAAGGGGCATTCAGGAGCCGGTGGGAGGAGGATATGGGTGGAGGAGGAGGGTGATGAAGGACTCAACCTGCCTGTACCTGACAAGTTACAGCAGTTTCCGTGGTTTCCCTCTGTACTGCATGCTTTTGCTCCGTCACAGAGCCAAACCTCTCAACTCTCTGTTCAAAGATAATTTACAGTATTTAAATGACTTCTTCCTCTCTGACCCTCCATCGTCTTTATGGCCATCTTTGCGAGCCCCAGGATTTTCATCCAAGTACATTTGTCAGAGTTTTACACCATTAACGTTTTACTTAAATGGTAATATAATTTGATTCTCAGCTTGGCCAGAGAACCTGGTGTGGTAACAGAATCATGATGTGGGATAGTTTGACTGCAAATGAAAACTCAACAAAAAAAAATGATGAAAGTTGGACTCATTTGTGTCAGAATAAACCACAAAATTAACGGCTAAAATTTTATAGAACCCCAACAATATGGGGAACTCGTGTCCACTCCAAAGATACCATGGAAGAAAATAGTGTTTTGTTCACGTAAATCAAAATATTTACAAATAATTGGTTTGCACGCATAATATTGGCAGAAACGATTCAATCTTGGACGTATTCTATGTGGTAAGAGACCAATTCATGAAGTTAACTATGTCCACTATGAGATCAGGCAATTATTAAAGTGCAGAAAACAGCTGCAAAAGCTAATAAAGAAGCAATCAGTTCTTTTTAAGAGGTTCTGATTTTTTTAAGAGCTGCTTAGTGTCTGATGTGTCAGTGAATTCCATACTGCTGCCCGGTACACATGCATGGCAAGAGTCGTGTTCCAACACACCAGTGTAAATCTCCCTGAGCACGTCCACCACAGACCCCATTTCTTTCAGTCTCTGCCAAAATCTGAAGCTGGAGTCAACATGAAAGCCAGCTGCAGGAAGCCTTCAAAGCAGAGGTCGGGCATACCTTGGGCTCTGGTTTCCCGGTCATGGTCTTGAGCAGCTTGTGGAGGTGTGGCCAGTTGCCCTGAGAGTACCAGCCGGGTTTGTCCAGCGATGGCAGCCCCTCACTCTCCTCCACATCGTTCACTGCAGAGACAAATGACACTGAATCGTCACAACAGCTTGGTAGGGCAGAGATCCAACTCCACAGCCTACAACCATCAAGTTACAAACTTTACTTAAAAAGCTTTCACCAGCAGGACATCTGCATCTGAGAAAAGTGACGGTTCAAAGCCCTGCAGAGCAAAAAGCTTAAAAGTCCAAGAACATTAGCAAACTTCAAGGCAAACAAAGGTTTTTCTAAAATCCAATAATAATGACTTTTAATTTTACTGAAAAACAGAAAATAAGTTGAACTTTTGGTGTCTTGCTGATCCTTAAACATCTTCTTGACCTTCCACTTTTAAACATTAGAGGATTTTAATGGAAAAGAACAGCTGAACCTTTAAGTATTTCATTTTAAAAATAAAACATAAGGATTAACACATAGGACAGTGTTAGAAAAACAAAAAAAAGCATCACTGGTTGAACTACAACCACATTTTGTCACCAAATGTGTATCTGAAATTTTACATTAAATTCCCATGTATATAAGGGTTAGAAAGGAGTTTTGCTTCCATTTTCATGACGAATGACCTCTGCTGCATGCCTGCACTCATTTCTGTTGCTTCCTGAACTTCTCGTACAGGTTAAAACCAGGCTGACCACGAGCAGTGCTGCCAGCCATGTTCTGACCTGAACCGCCCTTCTGGTCCTGGTCCAAACTATACTATGAACCCCTTACCAAATCCTCCCAGTCAACCTCTGAGCATGTCTGAAGCGACACTGAAAGCACCAGTCATGACAGCTTAGACACAGACCAGTTTCTTGTGGGAAAAGTCCTGCAAAACACTTGATGTGATCGAACATCTTGGATTTAAGTTGAAACAGTTTCTGCACGTTTAAAGAGCAGATGTCATCATGGATGAGTGCATTAGAACACTGATCCTCAAACAGCCATGAACTGAATTTGTGAAAACAATAATGACCACAACTACTGCGAGGATTTTGTGGGTGAGGTGCATTGTGGGAATTTACTCTGTCTGTTGATGCTCCGTATGAGTTTTAGTTATGGTTAAATTGTCTCTTTCTGAAGCCCACAGAGCAGAAAGTCTACAATTTTTTTAAATTATTTTTTTAGGAATAAAACTAACTACAGCTGGGAGTTTCTCCTCTAGTTTTGCTTCCTGTGTTTTCAGTTTATCAAATAAGAAAACAGCAATTCAGGTGTCTAAAGACATTTACAATTCTGAGACAGCAGTATCGCACGGGTAAAGGATTACGTTTAAACAACAATAAGAAGTAATCTGTAATGTTTTACAATTCCCATTAACTTTAAAAAGTAATCCTAAATAAAATATATAATTTGTAGAGAACTAAAACATTTAAATTCTAAATTAAATAATATTTGAACACTTTTTTTAAAAATAAATTTGGTTTATAGGGAACAAACAGCTTCTAAAATGTGAAGTTTTCTTAAATGACAAGAATCTGAACGCACATTTAAGAAGGGAATCTTGGCTCTTATCAAGGATTCAGAACAAAAACCTTCAGCTCAGGCTGTGTTTGAGTTGGCTGTGTGCTTTCTTTCTAAGACCACCAGAGTTCAGACATCCTCAGCTTTAAACTGAGCCTAAATGTGCAGTTATTGTTGGGGCCGCAGAGAAAATCTTGCATGGGACATTCCACTGGCTTTGCCTCAAAAAGGGTAGGTGGGGGTGGGCGGGGGGTCAAATATTTTACCAAAGATCTGGTTCAGATCATTTACAAAAATAAAGAAATAACTGGACAAACAGATTTGTAAAGTGTAGAGACGGGTATGTGGGACACTGAAGCCAAAACCAACACGCTAAAGAGTATATAAATGTAAAGCTCCTATGAACTGGGATACGGTCGGATGAGCTGATCCCGTATTAAAGGCTTAACTAGGGCCATCTAAAGGGTTTGACCGAATCCAATTTTAAATCTTGTTTTTATTCCTGAATCACTCTCAGAACAAAGCCGTTCCAGACCATTCTAACGTCTACAATCAATCGTCTTTTGCTGTCATGGACTATGAAACCGAGCATTTAGTCTGGGGAATCTGGGATAAAGTTCTGTGTTTTTTTTTAACAAGTGACAACTGTTTGGTATCCTTCAGGGAAGTCACATTTTTGCACTTTGTTACTTACTTTCTACTTTTTTCATATAATTGAAAAACAGCTTGACAAGCAGACAACAAGGCAACAAACCTGGTGAAAATGGCCAGAAAAAGAGAATAACATGAAACTTTGTGTCACGATATTGATGTATATTTATTAAAATCTGTGCGTTAGAAATAATAATTTTTCTAAAATAGGCCATTCTTTTGGCAATAACTAGATGTTTACGATACTGCTTTTGATTCTGCTTAGTTCGACTTTAAAAAATGGCCTCTGTGCAGTAAATTCCCAGTGAAAATCTCATCACTGAAGTTTATGGGCTGTTAAATAAAAGAAAACATGTGAAGAATGTTCAGCAAGTGCTTAGCATGGACAGATGCTTCTCCTGCCAGCGTGGCAGAAGTCAAGAGAATCTGTCCCATTTTGAAATGTAATATGGACTTTAAAACAGTCCAGAAGAGCATTCCTTGTGGGCTCCACCTTCAGGACCAGGATCCAGACTCACATCTCCAGGTTACGAAGAGGTCTGATGGAGGATGAAAGTACCTGCGGTGGTCAGTCAGGAGCCCCTGCTAACCTGACTGTTAACAGCTGTTTGAAGTCTTCTTTTCAATAAACTGTAGGTGCTTTCAGGGAGTATAATTTACGGTTTGCAGTTGTTTAAAGGAACAAGGGTGTGGTCCACAAGTCTCGACATAAAAAGAGGTTATTTATGCATAACCTGTAAGGAAAAGTACTTTTAAATCTTGACAGCCATAAAAAACCAAGATGGCAGAAAATAGGATGAAGAAGATCATCTGAAAATGGTTTCGTTGTGAAGATGCTCACCTCTCACTTTCTATCTGTACCTGACTCATGTGATCCATCTGAGGATTTCTTCTCTCTGCAAAAAC
The DNA here is from genome assembly GCA_037389245.1 of Oryzias sinensis. Classification (NCBI taxonomy): domain Eukaryota; kingdom Metazoa; phylum Chordata; class Actinopteri; order Beloniformes; family Adrianichthyidae; genus Oryzias; species Oryzias sinensis. The sequence continues at coordinate 15,305,053 of CM074509.1, read as the reverse complement.
TTCTGTCTACAGCCACAAACTGAAGTAAACAACACTTCAGGGGGGATTTACATCCTTAAAGTCTTTAGGAAAACTTCACTTCTCTTAGGTTCATGACCACAGCTGAGAAGTGAGGTGAACAAAACGTTCTGGAACCCAAAACTGCTCAGATCATGACTTTAGGGATCAACAAGAAACTGTTGTAGCTTCAGGGGTCTTTAAAAACCTTGTTGCTCCATTGCTAGAGTGGTCACTTCATAGACTGAAGGGCAATTTTATGCTTCAGGTCATTTTGGTTGGTTGTGACCTGGCAACAAAGTTAGACAAAATACTTCTAATCCAGAGTTTCCAACAGCAAATTTAGTTTATATAACTCTTTATAAAGTGTATGGATGGATGCATGTCATTGAAACATGTTGTTTGAAGCATAAAGACATTTCATACATTCATCGGATTGTGCAGGCTTTTAAAAAATGTGTTTTATAAATTACTCAGTAGTGTTGGCAAAAGGACACAGAAACGAGCTTTGTGGTTTGGAAAGTTGCAGGCTGACTAAAGACTGATTGCTCCGTACTCACCAAGGGTCCTGAAGGGCCTCTGGTGTGGGACTAAAGAGAAGAATCCTGGCTTCAGGGCATTTGTGATGATGATGTCAAACAGTTCTTCAAAATCCTTCCTGCAACAACCAAAAAAATGGCATTTTTCTCCTGTGCAATAGAGGTAAGATCAGAAATATACTATCTAAAAGTGATTATATCATCCATGCATTTGTTACGTCCAGACTGGATTACTGTAACTCTTAGTTAGCAGCATGCCCCAAAAGTTCCTTTAAATGTCTTCAGCTTGTTCAGATTGCAGCAGCTAGACTGTTAGCAGGAACCAACAGAAGAGGAAACATCACTCCTGTGGTAAAAACTATCTATGCAGGAGGAAATTGTTCTATCAAACTTCATGCCGGGACCTCTCCTCGATTTTTACTGAAAAGACGAGTCAGGCAAGGATGCCCCATTTCCTCTTATTTATTCCTCCTCTGTTTCCAGATCCTTACTGACTCTAAAACTCAGTCCACTAAAAGGAAATTTCAATAGCAAACCACACAGACATTATCAGCCAACGGCCTGATGATACCACCCTGTTTCTAAAAGATCATTCTCAGGTACCGTTAGCTATTGATCTGATCAATAATTTTTCTGCTGCATCTGCCAATTGAACTTTGATCCAATTATTAATAAAACACAGACACAGCTGAACCAATGGCTCCAAAGAGATCTGTCAATGAGATGCAGAGTTTTGCTAACTAAAGCTGAGGAAACAAATGCAGTCGTATCCCCCAATGTTGACAAAAGGTTCTGAAAACCACTGACAAAATGCTTTTTAATTTTATCTGGAGGAACAAAAACCATTAGATAAAAAAACAGTAGTAATTAACACTCATGTTAAGGGTAATCTTAACTTTTTAGATTTTTGTACATTAAATATTACCTTTAAAATAAATTGGCTGAGACATTTTATTAAGAACTTCATTCCAAATTACATTTTCTCCAAATTAGGAGGCATAAAATTTCTTTTGCATTGCAACTACAATGTGCAAAAGATTCCAATAAAGTTTTTCTACTTCCATTAACAAATGTTACTTTCCTGGTCACTCATTTACAAACACAGTTTTTCTCCACACAGATACTACATATGGAATAGCAAAGAAATTGCATATAGACATAAATTGTTAGTTTATCCATCTTGGTTTAATCAAAACATTCTTATGGTTCATCAGCTGTTTAAATCAAACGGATCATTTATGTCACATGAAGAACTCTGCCTCAAATATAGCATCAGAATACCTAAAACTGAGTTTAACATTGTTTTAAAAGGAATTCCTAAGTGTGTTACTATGTTATTCAGAAGCTCATCATTGCAGAGTCCAACTTTATTGCCAATTGACCCAACTAAAATAATAAATAGGCCAAATTTGTTTTTCTTCTTCACGTAACACAAATCGCCGTCCCCGCTCACTCTTTCAGAAATATGTTGTGTCCATTCCTTATGTAGTTCCTTATTGGAATAATTTAGTTTACTATTTAGAGTGGAAAAAGATCTGGAATCTACCAGCAAAATATTTTTTAACCAATAAAGTGAAAGAAATCTAATTTAAACTAATCCATAAATTCTACCCATCCAAACTATATCTGCAAAGGTTCAAAGAAGACATTGATGTAAGCTGCTCTTTTTGTCAAGAACAACCTGAAGATGCTGTACATTTATTTTGGTCATGTCCCTTTTCCACTACTCTCTGGTCTAAAGTTTGTCAGTTCATTTCCGCCCACATAGACTCAGACTTCCACCTGTACTTAGAACTTGTTATGTTTGGCCTCACCCACTCCCCATTTCATAAAAAAGAACAATCATACATAATTTATCTCTTATTGTTTTTATGCAAATGGTACATTCATAAATCCAAAGTTACAAATCATACCCCTCATTTTTCTATCTTTTTCAATGAGTTCAAACAATACATGAGCACAATAAGAAACTCTGACAATAAGAAAGGAATTAAAACATTTGATCTGTGCGTCAGTTTCAATGTCTTTGTATAAAATGTAATAATTACCCCCTGGTTTGTTCCTTTCCTGTTGTTGCACTGTTGTGTACTAAGTTGTTGCGTTCAATCAAGTTCAGTGAAAAAAAAAAATACAAATAAATCACTCCTGTGTTAGCTTCACTTTATTGGCTCCCAGTTGAATATAGAATCAAGTTCAAAATCCTCCTGTTAACCTATAAGGCCTTACATGGTACGACCCCATCCTATATCAAGGACCTCATAGTCCCTTACCATCCAATAAGAACACTTTGTTCCCAAAATGCAGGACTCCTTGTGGTTCCTAGAAATAGTAAAAGTACGGTTGGAGGTAGAGCGTTCAGCCACCAAGCCCCTGTCTAATGGAATAAACTCCCAGCTCATGGAAGAGAGGCCGATTCAGTTTCTACATTCAAAGCTAGACTGAAAACATTCCTCTTTGGACAGGCTTATTGTCAGACTAGTTAGTATTCAAAGATTATTTAACTTAATGTTAATTTGTTTAAGTTAAAATTAATAACAATAACAATTTGTTGTTAGTAGGGTGCTAGAAGTTGAAGCTGGGGTAACTATGGTGCACTGTGGTTCTGTCCTCTTTTCTCTTCTACTTCTACTTTTCCTCTCTTCTCTATTCTTGATCATTATTCATCATTTAGTTCTCCATGCCTCTGTTTGGTGCAGTGCGATTCATGTGTTGTTTCTCTGTCCCACTCCGGGGGTGATTCCGGATTCCAGAGGCGAGGTCCATGCTCCTGTACCTGACCGTGGACCTCGCCTCTGGCTGGTCTCTGCTCCTGCTGCTACACCTGGCTGTGGACTGTGTCTCTGGCTCGTCTCACACCCCCAGCTGTCCCCCAACTCCATCTGGATGAAACCCATCTGCTGGACTATTCAAACATCTAGTTGTAGATTTAGGTAAGCTAATTCTCTGTTAACAATCATGGTTCATCGCCTGTCTGTCCTGGGAGAGGATGCCTCTTTCATGTGGACCCCCTTCAGGTTTATTCTTTTTTTTTCTGGAGTTTTACCTTACCTATTTTCTTACCATGATATTACACACTGAATTCTATGACTTAATGTTCTTTATGATTTCATGTTCTTATACAGTTACCAGTATGGAGCCCAACAACTATTGTTGTAATTATTATAGAAATAAAATTGAATTGAATTAAATTGACTGAATGACAATTTAATGACTGAATGGACCAGTGGAGACAAAAGAAAACAGGGCTGGACCACAGTCAGGAAGACAGGTAGTCATGGTCGTAGTGCAGCGATTGGCCTCTGCTGGTAAACTGCGTGCTCGAAAATTGCACATTTGTCAAAGTGTCCTTGGGCAAGACGCTGAACTTTGCCTCTAGTGGTTACAGGTTGGCGCCAGTGTTTGGTAGTGGAGCTGCAATCAGTGTATGAATGTGTGTAAATGGGTAAAGTGTTTTGGGCCTTCAATGAAGGTTGAACAAGTTATACAAGTATACACCATTGAAATGTTGAGAAGTAGGTCTACAAAAAAAAGAAAAAAAACTGTGTGGGACCTAAAGGAGATTCTTTAGAAAAAAAATAGTTCAAGGGATTTTCTTTAAGTTATTTGCAAAACAGTCCTTAGCAGCAATAACTAATCATTTCTTTCTTTGACATTAAGGTAGTGTTTTTTACTGAATAACAATTGAAAAACCAGCTTCACTGGAAAAGCTGCTGACATCAGGGCATCCTATCATCTCAAGTAAATCAAGTATCTCCCTTCACCTCCATCAGGACCCACAGAAAGGGACTGGTAGTGTTTTATGGAATAAGCTTGAAGCATTTCTATTATGATGTGATGACAGAGATGAAGATGTTGAGGTTCTCTTTGGGAGAGACAGGATGGATCAGGAATGAATCCATCAGAGGAACAGATCATGGTGGATGTTCTGGAGATAAATGCAGGGAAGCAGATGGAGATGATTGGAGACTTTCAGAGGAGGGACAGTGATGATGTTGGAAAAAGGATGCTGAGGTTGGAGCTAGCAGGAAAAAGAGGAAGATCCAGGAGGAGGTAGAGAAGGAGGACATGAGTGTGATTGGAGAGACTGAGGAGGAACAAATAGGTTGTGGAGGTTTGTTTTTAGAAGGAGGATTTAATTACTAAATGTGGCGACCTCTGACGGGAGCTGCCACAAAAAACAAGGAAGATTAGAAAAGCAAAAAAAAGGTTTACAAAATCTTAGTGAAGACATTGACAGAACTGACCCAGTCTGGAAGAAGTTCTTGATAGAAAATGAAACCCAGAATCCTCAAGAAACATTAAAACCCACTAAATCAGTGAGTGTCTTTATGTAATTCAGTCAATCAGAACCCTCTGTTGTCCTGCATTCTCCTTGTTAAGCTATCTTCTGCTGGCCTCCAGTCAAAATACCAGACCACAGAACTGCAGAGCTACAACCATTTTATTTAGAAAATGCTGCCTAGACTGTCAAATAGCAGGGATTTATTTTTCATTACTGTAGAATAAAGCTTTTCTCTGGACAACAGACTTGTTCTAATGATTAAGCTGCAGGATAAACAGAACCATCAATCTTCAAGTAACCCGTTGTCCTATGAACCAGCAGTGAAAAGATAAAGCTCTCTGTGTCATTATCACTACAGGTACTGATGGACAAACATGCTCACACACAGCTGGTGCTTCAGCTCTCTTGGAGGCAACATTGCTGGGACTGTAAGTGAAAGCCAACAAATGAACTGGAAATCATTCATATGTTAACCAAAAACATTGAAAGCTGAGCATTTGAACCTGATTTTCTATTCTGCTTGACTTACACTTTCCACTCAGCATCCCACACAAAGATGACTGCAACCGTGGGCCCATGAAGTGTGTGATAACAGCACAGAGTGGTGCTTTGCAGAAAAAGCTTGACTCAGTGTTTGGAGAGCCACTTGCAGCTTAATTGAGGGTGAAACAGGCTTTGGGTTACAAAAACAGCCTCCACACAGAATCAGCAGAGGTCTACAGGTGTCACTGTCTAAACCCCCAGCACTGTTTAAGCCTATTCTGGCAGGGCTTTGGATGCATACACATCTTCCACTTCCTCCACCTGTTTCCCACCAGACCTCAATACCAACAGGAACACCTAAGGCCTTTTGCTCTTACAGATGGATACAGGCTGTCTACAGGCGACAAATGGGCAAACCCTGTACGGGACATACAGGTGGCACACACAACATTTTAAGATCATAGACCACTCAGTGAATCCATAGAGTGAAAGTGTTCATGCACATTTTTTTCTACGGATCATGGTGAACACTTACAGAACACATAAGGGGACGTAAGGGGAAGGGTAGGTGAGATGCAGAGATAGATGTTTCAACATCCCTAAATCCTGTTTGAGCCTTAAGGGAACAACAAGACACACCTGAGCGCCCTTTAAGATGCGGCCACTCATCTCTATGACCGAAAAACCTGCAGCACTCGTACGGGTTAATACCTTTTAAGGCCTTGGTTGTTGTCAGCTTAGGATGCACTCAACCTTTCCCCTCCTTCCTTACAGTCATCCATCCAGGGGAAGTTTTCCTTTCCCAAACCGCCTTTTGCTTGCTCACTTTGGCATTTTACACTTTGCCGTCATCTGTAGGTGACTTTTATAAGCTATTATTAAAACACAACTGGGTCATTTGGCTTTTTGGAATGATTCTAATCTAATTAAAGTCAAATAACTATACTATAATACAGAATCTATTTTGGTTTGATGTTTCTTTCATTTTGTGTTGCGCTGTTGCTTTTTAACTAATCTAAATAGGTTTAACCACAGAAGGCCAAAGAACCTTTTTTTCCTGCTCACTCTACACTAAAAAAATACTGTAAACAAAAATGTGCTTAAATAAGCACACCCCTCTTTCAAAAAATTAGAATCTCTCTGATCTTCTTCAATAATATCTGCTTCTGTCATGGAAACCACAAGAACATGCTCACGTGGAGCTGCAGGAATGCTTTTTTCTTCAATAGTCACAGAAATCAGTGCTTTCGTTATTATTGTGGGAAAAATCATGGGATGATGGAATGACTACTGAACTGCAAACTGTTGTAATGAAAGCTGAGGCTCATGGCCCAAGGAACCCTACAGGAACACATAATCTGCAAGCAGCAGAGTCGAATCCCCAAAAACAAGCCCTGCCACCACTTTGCTGTAAGAAATGGTGTAAAATGGTGTCTTTAAAAGATATGAACTGAATCTCTGACAAGGAGAAACCCTAGAAAAATCCAACTCTAACTGGAAATGAGTCTGACAGTGATGATAAGTAAGCTCCTGCTGTTTGTACATGGATTAAATGACACCCAACACTTAAAAACTTACCCAGAGTATCTTCCATAAGATATCCGGACAGAAGTAGGAAAAAAACACTTTCACAGCTAACAGAAGAGACAGAAAGTTTGCAGCATCATTGCAAAATTATTGTTGAAAATCAAGGGCAGTGGGCATAACATTCATTTTTTCCTCTTTCTGTGAGCTTCAAGTTTCAGCATATGTTTCCCCTTTTTATCCACTGAGCGACTGAATATTTTCAAACAGAGGCTGGAAGAGTTAGTTTGGGTGGTCTCCCTATGCCAGGCACAACTTTTTCCAAGTTTAGATGAGGAACAGGCTTTCTGTGAAGCCCACTCTCTGATGGGACTCAGTGGCAAGGTTATGAGTTCTGCTGAGGTCATAAGGGGGGGTCTTACCCTATGATGTGTTCACAGACGAGCCTGCAGTAGTCGCTGTGGGAGCTGGTGATGAGCAACAGAACCTTCCCGGCGCTCTTCATGCTGCGTAGCCACAACTTTACAGAATCCGAGCACGGCTGCAGGTACTGGCTGGGGTCCCGCTTCACACTGGGGAAGTAGGTACCTGCATCTTCTGCAAAGAAACAAAAATGCAAGACTGTGAACAAAGTCCCACAATCAGATTGGAATTTCTCACATTTAAGAAGGATTTCAGCCACTTAACAAAGAACAGTGTAACATTAATGCATTGAAAATTAAAAAACAAACCCAAACTCAACACAAAACTTGGTAAAGAACCAAGTTCACCAGAAATCCTTAGAAGATAGTCCTCAAGGACTGGACTAGAAGCTGAATCATTTCTGTTAAGAGCAGCCAGAACATCCAAATAGAAACTGTGTTTTTTCTCTTGAAGTGTCGCTGTAAAGCACGTGCTAAAGAAATAAGAACCAAAAAAAGGAAACAGAACATCCAGATATAATGATTTCATCTCATCCCCCGACATCCAAACCAACCTCCTGCATGCTGAAGTGAATTAGAACCAAACCAGCAGTGAGTGGCTGACAGCTGCTCTGACAGACGCCTGTCATGTAATTAATGTCAGATGTCATCGTGGCCTTTTGGACATGGCTTTAATAATTTGACACATATGATTCATCTGTTTCTGAGTGTCATGAAGCCTCGTTCTGATCAGCACTAGTCCACCATTTCCACTATTTAACCCAAGAGTTTGTCTCTACTGAAGCAGTAAATTACACATCAGCAAAATGCAGTGTTTTAAAAAAGCCAGGAAGAGTGGTAGGATGCTGACTAATAAATGTTATACAAAACACAGACTCATCCAGGATGGTACATGTTTGCTGTTCATCTGCACACCTTTTAGTATCTTATCAAAAAGTCCAAAACAACTAAGGTTGTGTCCAAATTCCTTCACTACTCACTATATTGTGCACTATATGGTGCGTTCGCCATGTTGTAGGGGTGTCCGAATCTACAATTCCAAAATCGAGTGCCCTAAAAATGTCCCAGAAGTCTCTGCGACAAACCAGTGTGCATCGATGCTCACTAGATTGGCGAATAGAGACCACAATGCATAGCGTTTGAAATTTTTTTTGAAAAGAACATTTATTTAAATCTTTTTTTTAAAAATATTTTTCATCTGCAGAACACAGTGAATTCATAAATGGTCATCGCAAAACCCTCCTATCAATGAGATTTTATGAGACTTCATGAAATCAATGATGTCACTTTCGCTGTTTAGGGTGGGAATTTGGACACAGCAAATTTGTCTTTTACAAAGTCCAGAAGTCAAAGTCAGGACCCTCTCTATGTTTTCTAGCATCACAGTAACTATGACCTTTGACCCATATCATGATTTGCTCCAAATGAACATTTTGGAGAATTTAAGATTTGCATATCTAATGCACTCCCCGTCTGGACGGCCTCCAGGAGACGTCCTGACCAGATGCTCCAACATCTCAGCAGCTCTCAGCGAGGATGATGGCGTTGAAACAGGTTTACTAATAAAACAAGAGCGACATCTTGTGGCTTGGGTTTGTAATTAGCAGAAGGCAAACCCAGTGACCTCCACCCTTTTCCTGTTCACAACTACGGTATCCTGAACCCTTGTGCTATCCTAGGCACTTTACCATTGGGAGTTGGGTCATCTAGACCCGCTAGACAGTGCTCTGAACCTTTTTTCTTCAATGATTTGTGATCTTCACTGGTGTCCATGGATTACATGAAATCTTTCCACCTTTATCCACCTTTGTCATGGTAGGGAGAACACGTCAATGGAGGGGGGGGGGTCATCTGGACCCCATAGGATAGCAAAACTCTTTTAGAATCCTTTATGTGTTGGAAACACAGCTACAAATGTCATAAATAATAATAATAGGAAGCAGTATTTTCTGATCAATGGGCATTATGAAAGGATAAAAAGTAATCTGCTCTAAACCCGTTGATTATGACTTATAGCTTGTTTTTTTTTTACAAATATTTTTACATTAAATATAGGAATATTGCCTCTTAAGAAAGTTTGTTTGTTAAGCTTTCTAATAAATTCATTTTTTTAGTATGCAGTCATATTTCATGAGAAAGACCACGGTATCAGTCATCATCAGATGATCATTCATCAGAATTTTGTCATACTTTTTTTAGATGAAAAATTCCAATGGTCTTGTTTAATGACAGACAAAGGTTTGCTTCCCTCTAGAGAGGTAACAATTAAAAGCAGATCCAAATAGTGTGCATTTATAGTTTTAGGTTCCAACCAAAAGATGGCGACATAGTCCCATGAGCAAAGGTAGAGATTTTCATCTCAGGCCAAGAGGTTCCCATCATTTAAAACGTAGATGTAAATACTTGGTGGGAGCACGTTTCATCTTTAGTCTTAATTGTGTCCACAGATCATTTCAGCTCCAGCTAAACAGAAGAACAAGGTTTGATCATCATCATCATCGTCTTGCCTCATTACTCTCAGCCGAGGAGGTGAGGAGAACTCCCCCAAAGACTGTCCACATCCCATAATGCCGTGGGCGTCAGATCATAAACAAACTCTGACCTTTCATCCTCTGGGTTCATTTTGATCACATGCAATTTTGCAGAAAAAGAAGCAAAGTGGTTTGGTTGGAGTTTAAGACGCTAACACACAATGACACCAGTCACAAACATTCAAGCCAGGATGCACAGTGAAGGGCGGAACAAAGAAGAGTTAAAGAGCTACGCGGGGGAACAAGCTTCTTTCTACACAATGTTTTGGTATTCTGATTCATTTTTCTAAAAACTAAAACAGTCTTACATTTTCTGCAGGAAGCTGAAGGCCCACTGGAAATGTCAGAACATTTGCTGACGTTGTCAGACGTTTTCATCTGACTTCAGTGGATGGGTTCCAACATGGACTTTTGCTTGATTTTGGTGGCTTAAACGTAAAATCGTGAAAACTTTTCCAGTTTTCAATGAAAAGACGGCATCAAGTGTCTTTTTTTTAAGTGTGGCATTTGACAAGCACACTGAAGGGTGTGAGCCGAACCTTTTCTCCATCAGCCCATCACTGCAGCGGTGTGTGATGCAGAGCGATGGACCCCGGCTGTGAATTTAGGCCTGGAGTGCCCTGAAGGCCTGTTGGCTTGTGGCCAGGCACCGGGGTGTTCAGAACAGCTGGACCACAGAAGCAGTTCCATGTTTCACATTGAAGCAGCTGACAGGATGCACAAAATCAACAATTAGGTAGCCACACAAGCAGTGATGAAGAGATAGAGGTGCACATTCATTTTATTTGGAAGGAAATCAGCAGGGAGACACCCCACACATTTTCATATCATTCACAAGCTGTTGTGTGTGTGGCAGACGACACATGCAGAGCGTGTGAAGGGAGAGCTGTAATCTCCCGCATGGCCTCATGCAGAGGTTTCCAGCACCTGTCTGGACCACGTGGAAAACACTGGTCGGGCCTTTCGGTCTGTGGACTTTCCTTTTTTAGCAGACTGACCACAAAATTGCTGCATTATGTCCCTCCTGAAGCGCAGCGTTTTTTTTCTCTGTCTTTGTACTGACAGAGGAGGAAATCCTGAACGTGTGATAAAATGAGAATAACTCGGCTCAGCAGCAAATCACTTTACAAAAACGTCTCCATATTTCTTACATTTGCTCCTTTAAGCATCAAGGCACCTTTTCCAGAGCAACACTGCACCTACAGGAGGACTTAGCACAAACTTAGAGGAGAAAACACCTCTTAGAAATAACAATTGTCTTCAGTTTTTGATAAAACTATCAACACCAATATGCTAAGTTAAAAAAAGAGGATACGGAGAGGAAGCCATGAGATGCCAAAAAGTTTTTTTTTCTCAACTAATACAAATAAAATTGTCATTACAGAAACTACATGAGAACAGAGGTGTCAGTCAGGAGGGAGGGCGGTCCTTCTTCTGCCAACTGGAAAAGGCGTGGTTGGATTTCTGTCCTGAGTCAAAAAGTGGAAGCATTCTGTGGCGCTAAACCTTTCGCGGATGTTTTAGTGGTTTTTGATTTAACTTGAAACAAGTTTTTGAGGCCAAAAAGGTGAAACGCCACCTCTGGTTTGAGAATTAGTCCGTCCTGCAGGCGGAAGATGAACAGTGAGGTTGGCCAGCAGATTAGCACGGTAATGCAGTTACACCCCCCCCCCCCCAATCATGTCCTGGAAATGTTGCAGTTCCATCTGTAACTAATGCAGACATTTGTCAAAAGGACGCAATTTCCCACTGACTCTTATGTTAAAGACACTTTACGACAAAACTAAATGTTTGTACAATTTTGTTTTTGATATTGATATATATTTCTCAATTGTAAAAACTAAGGGTGGAGTTTGGAAATCATATGTTTTGAGCTTCAGGGGGTATTTTTTAAGTGGCAGCTCGGTGAATGCATGGGTTGACACAACAAAGCACAGATGCAACAATTCTTAAAATTGTTGAGTTGGGCGGTTTAACCTCCGGTCAACACTTCCTCCCCAATTTTGCTCATTTTTTATACGAATAATTTAGTCGCATTTTTAAAGAAAAAAACTTTCGGAATTGAAACTATTTTGACATCATTAAGTCTTTCTACAGCCTGTTTGATGTCTCTCTCATTGACTTCAATACTTTTTCACAGATCGCACAGAAAAAAAATGAAATTCATGATTCAAGTCTGACAGTCTTTAGTCTGCATCTTTAGGGATGCACATGGTGACTAGTGTGAATTGTCTATTAAGAGGACAAATGCAGCCCTGTGTTTAATATACAATCTGTTGAAAAGCAAGAGCTTATAGAGTCTCAAAGCGTTTTGTGCAAATACAATCAAGATTGTTTTTTTTAGAACTAAGTTTAAACTTTAGTAATTTGTTTGAAACAAACTCCAGTTGATTTCTGCCTTTACCTGATTAACTGAGATAGGCTCCAGCAACCATTTAACCCAGAAAGGGCTTAGTGCAGGGGGGTCAAACTAATTTTCACTGAGGGCCACTGTCCTCAAAGGGCCAGATATAACTCATACATGTAACTGAATGTAATTAAAAATAAATGTAATGTAATCCTTAATGTTAAATTACTCATTATTTATTTATTATAACTTTTTAAAGTGACAATTAGAGTTGCATAGAAAACATATGTTTGCTTGTTCCTCTGATTCTGTCAGGTTAGGTTATATTGACAGTGTTTAGGTCCTAATGTATAGTTACCCAATCAGATACTTCAAGTCTGATTCCCCCTAGATATGAATAAATACACACCAATTTGTTTTTTTAAGAAATTACATACTTTTATGCTCTCGCGGGCCACATAAAAGGACATGGGGGGCCACATTTGGCCCCTGGGCCTTGAGTTTGACACGTGAGGCTTAGTGGATTTAGAGAATGGATGACTGGATGCTTTACATTGATCAAAAAGAAATTCAGTTTAAAGTTTTTAAAGCAACAAAATATGTCACCAAAGGTCAACATTTGTATTAATTTGTTGAGTATCTCGTCAACCCTTTACGCAATTAACGTATTTCCAGCAGATTCAGAAGCAGAGAAAAGCCGCCTTGTGCTAAAATACAACATTTTACAGTGACTGGTTTATGCAAACTTATATCATCCGATTCTGCTATCAGCTTTGCACCATTATGCAACACTATGTTAGTAATATGTTTTGTGTAATGGCGCAAAGTTCCTTTTCTCCCCATCGAAATCAGTTGATTCATCATGATCGCGTCAAAGAGGTAAGGTAGGTGAAAGAGCGAGTATTATTTAGGTGTTGCCACCAAAATCTCCTGTATTAAAGGGCTAAAGCAGCCTCTAATGGTGCTTGACCATGCGCTATGGAGGAACGTAGATAAAGTAAGACTTTTTTTTTTAAACACAAATTTGGAGGTCCAGCCAATCAACTCAAATACCCTGCACATTTACCAAAGCTAGTACCATGTCTGCATTTGTAAGATAAACAACGAGGCTGATGTTTCTCAAAGTTTGAAGAGCTGCTACTGAAGAAGATGTGGAGGAGAGGATGAAGAACAATGGCAGCAGAGAAAACAAGGCCAGTGGTTTTTGGAGCAATGTGCGGATCACTGTGGGGGACAGTGACGCCAGTTGCACAGTCACTCTCTCCTCAGACCAAACGTGAGGAACTTTGCAATCTGTCATTACACCAAACCAGAGCTATATTTAGCCAGAGCTATCTTGAGAAAACTGTGAGCTTTCCAACTTCAAAGGGCTCAACTTGAGATGATCATCTTCAAACACCTTAATGGGAGCAAAAGTGTGCTGAGTGCACGGGAAAGTGCTGATTCAAAAATATCCTTTGAACTGAAATCAAAACCTGAGATAAAGATCCTCAGCTCCAAAGATGTTTAACACAATAACAGGCTGCACTCCAACCCTCTGAAGAGAAATTTAAAGAAAAGCAAGAATAGAAAAGCAAAATGAGTAAAACACTGGACAAGTCCCATCAGATTTGGTTCAATTATGGAGTGTGTGTGTGTGTGTGTGGGTGTGTGTGTGTGTGGTAGGGGGGGTGAAGGTGCAATCTCCATAAACGTCTGTTTCCAGTTCCAATGTCTTCTATTTCTACAAGTCCTCAGTTTTTTTTGTTAATTTGTTTTTTCAGTCAACCTTTTTTAGCTTTAGTTTGTAAAATGCCCCCCCCACAGCCAATAGAATTCAAAGGAAATGTTGTCACTCTTTCCTGTCAATGCCTATAGCTAGAAAATGCAACCCTCACATGAAGGACAAACTCAGACTTGAAGAAAAAGTCCTTCCATTACAGAAATGTACTTGTTGTTCAGAACAAAGTTACAAGTTCCCCTACAAAATTTTTATCGGTCCTAAAAAGAATTGCAAATGGTCATGTAGTTGACACTTCAACACATTGCATTCTAGCTAGGATTTTAATACTCCACTTGTAAAAGCAACAACCCTTGGAGTTCATTTATAGCTTGGATGGATGAATGGGACTGTGACTGTAAAGTGCTTTGGCCCTTCAAGGATGGTAGTAAAGTGCTGTATATGTATAAGCCTACGCCATTTACCAATTTTACTATCTACATTTAAAAATGGAGAAAAGTAACTAATTAAAAAAATCGACAAAATACATATTTTTTTAACTTGTCCTGTCCAACAGCTGGGCAAACAGATGAGAGCTGAAGGCCTCTGGTGTTGGACATATTTTACTTTAACAAGAGGGATTATGAATCTTCTGACAAACCAGAGGTATGTCTGAATACTAAACTAAGCTGACTAAACTAAACTGGGCATCCCTTCCCTTAGATCATCCTCCTTTACCTTGGGTAGTTTCCTTGCATTTATAGGATGTTGAATTATTTGTTTTTGTGTTCATACAAAATTCTATTTTGACATTTTCATTACACGTATTAATAGGTCATTCTTTCAATTTCTTCTGTGTTTGTACATAAAAACTTTGAGATGAGATGTCATGTCACAAATGTAGAACTTGTTCTGAGCAAAGTTACAAAGAAAGACCACATGTAACATTTACGTGTCTTCACAAAAGGCATTGGAATGGTCAGAAATCGTAACACCATGCATATCTGATTAAGTTCAAACACCAGCTAATCATAACCATTCAAAAAAAATAAATTATTTTCATTTCAGTTTACCAAATGGTTGACGCTTGGTGGAAAGAATAATAAACACATCTTTTACAGTTTTCAACAGTAGATGTTCCTCTTCATCTCATACTTCACAGACATTTGCTTTTATTTATTTTTATGGATATTTGTGAATGTTTCAACCTGCTATTTAATCCATTTCAGAGGTCTCACATACTGACGCACAGGCACTCTTCTATTTGTTAGTGTTTTAGACCTCATCCCTGTCGGTAGAGTTGAGTATCATTTGCACACTCCATCTGTGCATCATCTGCACACAGCCAGTAAGGAGCCGGTACTCACACATTACAATAGACTAAAGCATGATGTAAGGGCACCACATGACAGCATCACCTGCACCTCATAGTTGTGTGCAACTTCTGCCAGCCTTACGGATAGCTCACGACACACTTACCGCACGTATAACAGCATCACTCTGAAATGGTGGATTGTGGATTCAAAATCCTGGTCCACTAATGCCAAGAATTTAAAAATGGGACTGGTTTCCTCTCTACTGGACACTCAGCATGAAGGGAGTTGATTAATGGGTTGAACCACCAAATGGTTACCAAACACAGCGGTGATTGCAGCTTGCCACTCGCTCAGGTGACAGGTCAACTGGGGAGAAGAAATTTCCCGTACCCAGGTGCTGATGGAACTTTAGCTTAAACACAGAACATTGTTGCCTTTCTGTTTCACACTGAAGAATCTGAGACAAAGGTTCAGGGAGCTTTTACGTTTTTCTGTCACATGGTCTTCATTGAAATCAATGCTCCACAGCAGCCAACTGCCAATTCTTTTCCTTTTTTCTTTTAACTTATACTTTAGAGTGCTGTTTCATCAAGACAGAACGTTTGTTTGTTGGTATCCTATTTAGCTGTTATTGCTGCATGCAAAACATGTCTTTAGCTTATCAGGGCACAATCACAGAGCAGATCAAAGCACAGGCTGCGTGAGAACATCACTCAGCAAAGCAGACATAACAGTGTACATCCCCACCCTGATGAGTGACGTCCTGCAGCACAAATAATGTACACATTTGTTGCACAGCTGAGGGGATGACAGAAGCAGATGAATGCCCGGTAGATCATTACATACACCAAAAGAGGCAAAATGGCACTTTCGTGTCACGTGTGGATTTATAGTGTTTACAGACTCATTCAAGCTTTTTCCTCAGAGACAGGGAGGGGTGGATGTAAATGTTTCACCCATAAACACACATATGTGTCATTTGGTCAGATCTTACAATTTATTAAGCTAACAAATATGCTGGAGGTAGATTTCTCTATATTTTGTTGAATCTAACCAGGTACAATCGGAGTTCAAATCTGGCTTGAGTAAAAGAAGAACAGACGCCCAACCTGAACACAATTTGTTGATTCATGTATTTTTCAGACTATAAGTCGCTCAAGACTAAAAGTTGCAGCAGCAAAAATATAAATAAAGAAAATGGTTATTTCATATATAGGTCGCACTGGAGTATAAGACGCACCTTTGGGAAATATTGATTTAGGGGTGTATTCAGACTGAACCAGTGAACCAGTTGGTTTCCCCTGATAATCAAATGTTTCTGTCTGAATACACCCAAGTGGACCCTGATCCAGAAGACCACTCTCAGATCCATCTTTTGAGGTGGTCTTGGTTATTAGATTGAGCTCCAGTTTGCTCTGAGTTTTCCTCAGTCTGAATAGGCTCTGTTCTCTGAGTGGAACAACTGGACCACACAGCCACCATAGTGGGTCATTACGGGAGAGTAGAAAGGAAATAACCGATGAGCTTGAGATGCTGTTTCACGCAAGCTTCAGTGATAAATGCATGATTTTCTAAACACAACTGCATATGAGTCACAGCCCAGGCCCAACCAAGCACAGAAGATCTTTCAAACAAAATAATTGAGCGCATTTTCATTTAAAAAAACATCTTTACTCACAAGTTGAAAAGGTGCCCTTGCAGCTCTGTAATGTTTCTAGCAGCACAGCAAAAGTTCAAAAACTCTAAAATTAAAGTCAACAATGTTTTTTATTTCTTGTAGTTTTTTTTATTAACCTTCTTTTCTTTATTTCCTTCAAACAAAGTTTTAAAAGGCCTCTCAGACTTGTAAGTCTTCCTTATTGGTTGCTCTGAGTGCTGCTTCCCCAAAAAGAGAGATCCTCAAAACCTTAATAATTGAGAATTATTTATTTCTTCAGCACTAAAACTTGATGATCCAAAACAAATGTTTACATCTTTTATCACCTTTAAACTACTGCAGTTCCTACTTTGGGCTATATCTTTTAATTCTGGGGCTCCTCTTACGGAGAGTGTTTACTGGATTTCAAAGCCAGTGTTGTGGGCACACTCCAACTGCAAACAAAGACATAAAATTAACTCCAGTTGCCACTTTGCCAGCTAAATTGAGCCAACGACTTGTGGCACAGATGACTTCATTGTCTATCTAGGATTTTTACAACTCTGTAAAAGCATGGATACAGTTACTATAGTCAACAAATGAGCTATGTATACTTTTTGGTTGCAAAGTCACTGAAGCAGACAAAAAGAATAAAAAACCAAACACAGATGATCACAAAGAAGAAAGACAGCTCAGGACATCAAAGCCACGCACCAGATGAATGGCATAAGGCAGGCGGGTAACACAGTTGGATTTGAGAAGCAATGCTGAATAAAGTGGGAAGAATCACAGCCGTTTTCAAAACAATCAGGCAGGATGTAATTGAGCAGGAAGCTGAGGTGAACGGATGGCAGAGGAGGTGCTGTATTTTCAGACCTTTTGGGTACTTTGTTTGAAATGAAACCAGGCAACTTTATTTTAGAGTTACTGTAAAAGCCAAGCCTCCCTCCCATTTCACTGAGAAAATGACTTGTAAAAACCTACTGAAAAAGTTAATGCAGAAATTTAGAAACGGGTCACTACGTCCACTACAAAATGTAGAAGCTTAGTTTTAATTCTTTTTCTCAGAGGGAAAACTGCTCTTAATAAAGCTCCTAGTAATGACAGGGTGCAGGAAGGCGGGCTGAGGTCACCTGACCAGAGGTTGTTAAAGGTCCGTAAGAAGCCCCCCATTTTATACGCAGGCCAGAACTTTAAATAGAAGAAAATATTTCTAGGGTGAGGCACTAAGACTTTTAAAGAAAAACAAAAGACATCTGAATTTATAGAGTAATTTCACAGTTTATTTAGAGCAGAACATTGTTCCCAATAAAACACTATACATTTCAGGATAGAAATGTACGGAGCCCGTGTCCTGACATTAAGATATAAAAATATATCTTGTTCCCACAGATTATTATCTCGTTCGCACGAAATACTATTCCGTTCCCACAAGATACTATTGCATTCCCTCGAAATGATTAAGTCGTTCGAACGCAATAATTAATCCGTTCAAACGCAGTAATTATTCACGTCATTAGTCATTCACGCGGATATGCTCTCTGTACGCCGGCAAAAGCCGCTTTCAGCGGTAACTTCCGTGTCTCTGTGACCCATATTCGTTTAAAAAAGGAACATGAAAAACAAAAATGATCATTTTATTACTGTCTCAATGAATATAAGAAAAATATCAAAAGATTTATGATTACTAGTCTGCTTTGTCATACGATAGCTCCTGCTTGGCTACTACTAGCTGCGCCGCAGAGCTCTTTGATGTATGCCGGCATTTGGGCAACTGGCTGGTCGGTTGACAGACAGACAGCTGATATTGTAGTTTAGGGTCCAATAGGAATAATAATATTCAGGACTTGTCTTTTATTAACTTTAGCAGTCAGTTGCTTTACATTCGAAGGCTATTAGGCTACATGCTAACTGACTAGTCGATCATTTATCCCGTTATTAAATTACGTCATAGAGTTACAGCAGATACCTTCACATTTCTGTCTGTGTGTGTCTCATTACATTGCATTGAAGACACGGAGGATGTTTAGAGAACAGATTTATTTATTTTAAAAAGCACAGAAGCATCCATCGTATTCACGTTCATTCACATCTGGTATGCACTCCGTCATTTTGCTGCAAAAGCCGCTTCCTGCCGCTACTTCAGTGTCTCTGTGAGCAATCAATAGGGGTAAGAATAAAAGCAAGAACGGTCGATCGGTTATTGTCTCGATGAAAATGTGAAAAATATCATATTAAGCTGGCTGCCTCGCCTAATGCACTTACCTTTGGCTCGTAGCATAACAACAATAGCAGTACGTCACGTTTCCCAGGATGCTTAGCGGCTAATCATTGGCCAATCCCCGTGTCCCTTTGACCAAGGTTTAACAACAAGACCAATGATTGGAGCTATCGTATGACAAAGCAGACTAGTTATCATAAATCTTTTGATATTTTTCTTATATTCATTGAGACAGTAATAAAGTGATCATTTTTGTTTTTCATGTTCCTTTTTTGAACGAATATGGGTCACAGAGACACGGAAGTTACCGCTGAAAGCGGCTTTTGTCGGCGTACAGAGAGCATATCCGTGTGAATGACTTATGACGTGAATAATTATTGCGTTCGAACAGATTAATTATTGCGTTCGCACGACTTAATCATTTCGAGGGAACGGAATAGTATTTTGAGGGAACACAATAGTATCTTGTGGGAACGGAATAGTATTTCGTGCGAACGAGATAATAATCTGTGGGAACAAGATAAATTTCTATATCTTAATGTCAGGACACGGGCTCCGTAGAAATGTGACCATCTCAGGAAAAATAATCTGCCTTTTATTTAGTGCGTCTTCCAAGTTATGGTTACAGTCTGAGATGTTGTAGTGTTAAGGGGTTCTGCCAAAAGGCATGAAAACAGAATAGACCCATAAACAAATGACTATGGTGTATAATCTGCACAACCCAGTAATCTACATCCATGCCCCAATACCCCTTATGTGTAATCCAACGATCCTAATTTGAATGTGAACCAGAGTATTTTTAGTCTATATATTTAGGGCAATAAAACGCTGATTAAATATATGGAGATAGAACTTTTTCTTGATAGTAAAATGAATCTATTGCGATAGAATGAGTCCAAAATTGACACTTGCCAGTTGAAAGCATTTTCTCCTCTTTGTTGAGTAAAAGTTAAGATGGTTAGTCTTCACATTTAATATTAAATGTAATCACCTGGAAGCAGAACTAGGAAATCTATTTTAAACCTTTTTTTGTTTTCTCAGCATGTTTGAATTTCAGTTTAAAGTTAGATGACAATAAAGACATGTTCATACTATTTATAAATTACTTTTATGTAATTTCCTTTCCTTAAAAAATCAGAAGATAGTGTAAAACAGTGTTATAATTTGGCCGTTTAAACTATGTTTAGCCGGCAGATTATATTTTTTATCAGCCGGCCAACTTGGCCAGTGACTCAAAAATTAAATGTGGCCCGTGTGTGGAGGTATTTCAGTTATTTAAAATCCGACCAAAAAAAAAGCACAGGATGCACAACGCAAGTTTCTTTTTAAAAACAAAAAAAACCACCAATCTTTTCTGTCAGCTGAAGCAGAGCCATCAAGCATGATCATTATCAGACTGACATAAATTAGGATTTTCCAGCAAAATCAGCAAATGTCAGACCTGCACAGCAGCAACAGTCCAAACTACTAGAAGAAACTCTGAATTTTTGCTTTTAATTCCTAGATTATTCTCAGATTGTTGACAAAAATGTTTGTCAGTTTTATGTTTGTTCTGTAAAACTTGAAATTGTTAAAATTTATTTGTAGAATTAATGTTTTTAAATGGAAACTTTAGCATTCTGTTTTATAGCAGATTGCATTGGATTGGAAAAACATTGTCTGGTCTGATGAGTCGCCATTTCTGGGTCAGAATAAGGCGTCAACAACATGAAAGCATGGATCCATCCTTGTATCAATGGTTCAGGTTGGTAGGGGATATTTTCTTGGCCCACTTTGGATCCCTTAGTACCAGTTGAGCAATGCCACAGCTTAGATAAGTATTGTTGCTGACCATGTCCATCCCTTTCTAACCACAGTGTACCATCTTCTGGTGGCTACTTCCAGCAGGATAAGCCGCCATGGCATAAAGCTGGAATCATCTCAGACTGGGTTCTTAACATGACAATGAGCTTACCGGCCTTCATAGTCACCAGATCTCAACCCATAAGAGAACCTTTTGGGATGTGGTGGAACGGGAGATCAACATCATGGATGTACAGCCGACAAATCTGCAGCAACTGTGTGATGCTGTCATGTCAACATGGACCAAACTCTCTGAGGAATGTTTCTAGAACTTTGTTGAATCTCTGCCACTAAGGATTAAGGCAGTTCTGAAGACAAAAGGGGGTCCAACCCCAACTAGCAAGGTGGACCTAATAAAGTGGCTAATGAGTATACATTTAACTTCGGTATAAATCTATATATGTTGGTTTTAGTGCCTTCTAGGCGGCATTGTACTCACAGATTTGAGACCCGATTGGCTGTTGCAACTGTCTGCCTCAGCTGCTTACAGGCATGACAGCCTGCTTTGTGAATTAAGAAGGCCACAGTCAGATTTTATAGCACCTGCCAGGTGAGATATGGTTGAATAAAAGTTGTACCACAACCGCTGTATAAATATTTTTCTTTGTTTCAAAATATAATTTCATTAAAATAGATATTGATTAAAAAGAACTATTATATTAAATGAATGTGGCCTGCATTGAGGGTCTTGCAGGTCCCGGTGGCTCACCACCAATCAAACTCTATTAATATTTTTACTAAATTGGCAGCGGTGGGGCCCCCCACACTGGAGACCTCCTATTTTACCTGCAGCACACACACAGCACACCCACAACTCCATACATGGGTGGGATTGGGGAGGGGCGGCCGGTCTTCACCCGCCTGGTCCTCTCAGGGCGGCCAGGCTTGTGGGTATCCTGTCGGCTGCGGTGATGGTCGGCGCTGGGGGGGTTACTGCGTGGTGGCGGGGGGCAACCAGAAGATTGTGAGTATTTGTGCAAGAGTGCATGGGAGGGATGGACCTGGGGGCTGGCTCGCTGGGATCCTCTGGGGCTTTTCCTCCCCATCACAGAGGGGGGAGGGCATTGAGGGGGGCTCAGATAATATGGCGGGGGAGGAGTGTTGTTGTGGGTAGGGGTGGTGGCTGTGGGTGCGCGGCGATCTCTGGGTTGCTCAGGTCGGGTGCCGGGATTTGCTCGTGGAGACGGGGCGCCAGCCGGGTGGTGGGCGGCTCATGGGTTCTCGGGGCCCTGGCTTCGTCCTTGGCCATTGTCTCGGTGTCTGGCGCCCGGTGGCCCCATGGCTGCCGCCTGGTACGGCTAAGCGCTCCTGTCCTGTGGCCTGGGGGTCGGACGCCGGGTTCGCTTATGCCTTTGGGCATCGGGGGGGGCCTCTGTAGGGGGGCTTTCTCTGCGCCTGGCTGGGTGGGCGATTCCCTCCTCCCGGGCTGCCTGGGTCCGGATGCCGGGGGGGCTCCTGGCCTGGGGGTCTCTCCTACCCTCTCCTGGTCTGGCTGGGAAGGATCTGGTTCACCTTATGAACACATGGTTCACTTCGGCAGCATGCATGTATCTCCACCCCCACGTGCACGTGCACACTGCCACACTGCTCCCTGTCTGCTTCATCCCTCCTGATGTAATATTTGTCTGTCCAGCAGATCTGGTAAAAATGTTACAGCTTAAAATAATAACTTATTCAAATCAGTACTTGAATCCCCCACTTTCTCACCTCTCTTCCTTTTACTCTCTTCCACCCCCCCCCTTACACTCTTCCCCTCTCCCTCCCCACACACACTAAATGTAACAAATAAATAAAAAATAATATAAAAAAAGGGGGTTTATACAAATTTACACTCTAGTTTCTCAAAGCTATACAACCTCTTTTTGTGATAGTAAAACCTGTCCAACACAAAAGGCCTTCAGCTCTAATCTGAAAATATATATATATATATACAGCGGGGAAAATAAGTATTGAACACGTCAACATTTCTCTCAAAAAACACATTTCTAAGCTATTAACTAGCTATTGACATGAAATTTTCACCAGATGTCGGCATCAACCCAAGTAATGCACACTAAGAAAGAAATCCAAACATTTATGTCCATAAATGAAGTTATGTGTAATAAAGTGAAATGGCACAGGGAATAAGTATTGAACACGGGTAAAAAGGTCTGGCAAACCAAGAAAGCAGCTGGAGTTTGTCAGTATTCAGAAGGTTAACCTGCCCCCTAATAGTGCAAAGTAATATCAGCTGGTATAGTCCTGATTGATGCCTTTTAAAAAGGTTTCTCACCAGCAAGGTGTTAGACAAGAAGCATTGCATGATGGGTAAAAACAAGAGCTGTTCAGAAGACCCTCACATAGCCTTGTTGTTGCCAAAAACACTGAAGGCATTGGTTGCAAGTAGCATTTCTAAACTTCTCTGAAGTTCAGTGAGTACCATTGGGGCCATCATCCAGGAAGTGGAAAGAATGCGGCATTACGTAAACCTACCCGCGACCAGGTGCTCCTCATAAGATTTCAGACAGAGGAGTCAGAACAATCATCAGAAGGGTTCTCCAACAGCCCAGGACCACTCGTGGAGAGCTTCAGAAAAACCTGGAATCAGCAGGTACCGTTGTTTCAAAGTAAACAATAAGTAATGCACTCAAAGCGGCATGGGCTCCATGCACTTACACCACACAAGACTCCATTTTTTTTTGAAGAAAAAAGCATATTGAAGCTCGTTTGGAGTTGCAACACAACTGGATAAACCCACTGACATTCTGGAGAAAGATACTCTGGTCAGATAAGACCAGAATTGAACTCTTCCAGGATGTCATAAGACACATGTTTGGAGAAAAATGGCACCGCACATCACCCCAAACACCATACCAACAGTCAGGATTTTAGGTGGGAGCATCATGGCGTGGGGCTGTTTTTTCAGCATGTGGTGCTGGTAGACTTCATATCATTGAAGGAATAATGACAAAAGTGGTAAACATTCTTGATCAGAATCTGCTGTCTCATCTGCCAGGCTGCTGTGAAGATGAAAAGAGATTGGATCTTTTCAGCAAGACAACGATCCCAAAGCACAGCCAGAGTAACACTCAACTGGTTGAAGAAAAAGAAAATAAAGCTGCTAGAATGGCCCAGTCAATCACCAGACTTGAATCCAATTGAAAATCTTTGGAAAGAACTGAAGATCCGGGTTCTGAAGGGGCCGATTTGAAAGGCAGTTTGTGTGGATGAATGGGCCAAATCACCACCGAGCAATGTATTAAACTGGTTTCTCCATACAGAGCTGTAATCACCAACAAAGGTTTTTTGCATTGAGAGTATTAAATAAATTTCAGTAAGCGTGTTCAATACTTATTCCCTGTGCCATTTCACTTTATTACATAACTTCATTTATGCACATAAATGTTTGTATATATAACATATATATATATATATATATATATATATATATATATATGTGTGTGTATATATATATATACACACATTTATTATATATATTTTTTTTAACTAAAATGGGGTTTTAATTAGTGTCATCATCTGAACTTCCTGAAATAACTGAAATTTTTTTAAAAACTCTCTTCACAGCTTATGGAGCTTTTAAGGAAAAACTGACTAATTTTTACTTGTTAGTGATATTTACTGCAAACCCCAAAGGTCATGCTTTAACATCTCTGTTTTCTTCTTGAAGAGACAGGAACCAAAAGGAAGTTTTCACCCCACCCTACATCAGGCCGTCTGACCTGATCCGACAGTGTTGCTTAAATGCAACATTCTGAGCGCTTTAATGTTCAGCTTGACTTATCTCTTTAAATTCCTCCAGCCCTGCTGGATTTATGTTTACGCAGTTTAGAAAAATCTGCAAAGTGGAGGACAGGGGTGACAGTTTGATTCAGACCTGTAAATCAGAGCACTTGGTGTTGTTGTCATAAAGGTTGAGGCCGCAAAGCTTGCCAGCAGGATTTTTAGGGAAGAGCAGCAATCTTAACACTGTGTTTTCTGTCTCAGCACAACAGCACGCCTGTGGTGGGGTGCTGGTTAACATTCCTCCACAACCTCAGTCGTTTTTTTTTTCACCCCTCTAAACAGCTTACTCTTTGATGGTTTTAATTGTCTGTATCCAAATGAAGCATGACCATATTCTAACAATGCATATAAAATATCAGTAAAAACTGATGTGTTGCTAAAGGTTCCAGGTGTTGACTTTCTTCTGATGTAGAACAGCAGCAAGAAAATGTTGGCTAATTCTGCACTGCAGTGTTTTCACTGGAACCACACAGTCTCTTTTAGGCCTCTCTAATGGGCTTAATAGCTTTCATTACATCAAGATTCAAGCCCATTTCTTCTATATTTTCATCAGCTGTGGTGAACACTAAACCAACCTATTTTATCCTGCTGCTAGAATAAATACTTCTCGCAATCATACTACTTTCCTGCTGGAGGACTTTGGGTTTCTCTGCATTAGAGTAGAAAAACTAACATAATAGCCATTTTATAAAAAGGTCCAAATGCATTTTTCCCACCAAGCAAGGAATGGTTCTAAGCCCTCCTTTCCTGCCCAACACCTAAAATAAACCTGAGCCATGAGGGAACTCCACCAAAAACCAACAAAAACACCAGATTTATTTAGCTGTAGAGTGCACCAGGGCATATATAGCACAAATTTTTTTCTTACTGCAGGTAAAACATTCATTACTTTTAGAAGTCTTTCAAAAATGGTTAGTCTAAAATAACTAAGGTGCCCGTAACATATAAACTCTGTAATCTCTACTCATGAGAAGAAATATTCAAAACTTCCAAAAACGTATGTTGTTGTGGGATATTATAGAAGAAGTTTTAATTCAAGCTAATTTGCTTGCGGACATAACAGGCTGCATAGAAAAAAACACTCACTTTATGTTTTGGACTCTGGTTTGTCTCGTAGGCCAACACGCTTCTCAGATTTGTGCTGAACAGCTTTGAGCAGCCGATGGACCAGATGGAGTGGTACCAAAAAGTTGTCTTAGCAATCACGCCTCAACATTCACATAATATGCGCTCCATAGTCCATTAACGCTACTCTGACCCACTTCGGCAAACCAGACTGTGCTGTGGACCTTTTCATGCACAGAGCGGATTGATCACAGCAGCTATATCAAAGTGGACATTTGGGTCAACATGAGAGACAGAAGTACAAGACAATCCAATTGACTTTCAAAAAAAAAAAATAAACATCAAAGGACTTCGTAAATTAGCTCACAACTTCATCAGGCTGGCCAGATGGACATTGTCTAGTTTTGCCACTCCAATTATGGACACATAAACAGTGGAACTTGCAGACAAAGCATTGCTTTGTGTGGGCTACATACCATGACCGCACATAGTTTATCTGGCTCGTGGCTAGATTGTCTAACAATATAATGACAAACATCAGCATTTACAGTCACCGGCCACTTTATTAGGTTCAACTTGCTAATACCTGGGTGGGACCCCTTTTGTCTTCAGAACAGCCTTAATCCTTAGTGGCATGGATTCAACAAAGTTCTGGAAAGATTCCTCAGAGTTTGGTCTATATTGACATGACAGCATCACACAGTTTCTGCAGATTTGTCGGCTGTACATCAATGATGTTGATCTCCTGTTCCACCACATCCCAAAAGGTTCTCTTTTGGGTTGAGATCTGGTGACTATGAAGGCCATTTGAGTCCAGTAAACTCATTGTCATGTTAAGAACCCAGTCTGAGCTGATTCCAGCTTTATGCCATGGAGATGGAACACTGGTTAGAAAGGGATGGACATGGTCAGCAACAATACTTATCTAGGCTGTGGCATTGCTCAACTGGTACTAAGGGATCCAAAGTGGGCCAAGAAAATATCCCCCACCAGCCTGAACCATTGATACGAGGCAGGATGGATCCATGCTTTCATGTTGTTGACGCCAAATTCTGACCCTATGATCTGAATGTGGCAGCAGAAATGGAGACTCATCAGTTCTTTGAGTTACTGTTGTCTTTCTACCAGTCTGGATATTCTTCTCTGACCTCTGGCATCATTTCTGCACACAGAACTGCTGGTCACTGGATATTTTCTCTTTTTTTGGACCATTCTCTGTAAACCCTAGATATGGTTGTGGGTAAAATTCCAAGTAGATCAGCATTTTCTGAAATACTCAGACCTGCCCATCTGGCACCAACAACCATGTTCAGAGTCACTTCAATCACCTTTCTTTCTTGTTCTGATGCTCGGTTTGAACTGCAGCAGATCGTCTTGACCATGTCTACATGCCTAAATGCATTGGCTTGCTGCCATGTGATTGGCTGGTTAGAAATTTGTGTTAACAAGCAGTTGGACGGTTGTGCTTCAAAGTGGCCAGAAAGTGCTTAAGGTGTTCCTATAGCCTTGCTTCAGTTCTTTACCATTTTACACTATTGAGCACAGAAAGAGCAGTGCACTGATTTTATTTCCTGTGATGAGATAAGATATGTCCCTTTTTGTCATTTTTGCCTTAAATTATCTAAAAGTTATTTTTGTAGTTAGCCAAACTTGTTTGGGCAATAAAACAACTTCCTTAGATTACATGCATGAGCAT
This sequence comes from Oryzias sinensis, assembly GCA_037389245.1. Lineage (NCBI taxonomy): Eukaryota > Metazoa > Chordata > Actinopteri > Beloniformes > Adrianichthyidae > Oryzias > Oryzias sinensis. The sequence continues at coordinate 15,277,670 of CM074509.1, read as the reverse complement.
GAGATGCATCAGAAGTTGATACTGTTTCTTTTACCAGCCCCATTTAGTTTACAAATGCAGTACAATAACATTACAAATTCAATTGATCCTGCTTTAAACTCCATGTCCCCGCCAGATTCATGGGAGATGACCTAAAAATTCTAAGTAGAATCTTTCAGTTTCGACTTTCTATGAGTTTTTAGGTTTTAGTTCCCTTCCTGTCTCATGATTAAACAGTTCCTTCTTGCATGAGTTAGACCATATAGGTATCCTGCAATCACAGATGTCCACTGTCATATTGTTTAGGGGTATGAATCAAAGTGCCCTGGAATCCTTTTCATTCATATTTTAGACGTTTATTTTGAAACCATCTAGCTTTTATTGAGTTACTTTTTCCAAGAAGGACAAAGAAATAGAACAGGGGTGGATAGTAGGGATTTTTCCTGATAGTGTGGATGTGTCTACAGTGCCATTTCTTCTCTGACTGTTTTCCTGTATCTTCAGAGTCTCCTTCATCCACTCAGCTGATGGATTTGGTGTATTGTTTTGGGAGCAATTTGGACTTAAGGAAGTTAACCAGCAACTCCCACTTATCTGCTCATTTCCTGTTAGCATGTTTACAGTGTATCATTCATCACATCAAAACAAAACCTCCATTGAAAATCAGACAAGAAAGCAAAGAAATGTCTCAACTATTTGGCCTCAAAGTCTTTAAAGATGATAACAGAACCAAATATTAAGCAAAATACTAAATTACAAAATTAAATAGATGCTTAAGTTCTTTATTAAAATAATCATCTAAATCCTCCCTGGAACCCATTGAAAATTTAGTTAGGAACTTTACAATTCTTCCTTATTGTTTCTTCATATATCTTTGGATATATTAAGAAAAGAATAACAGCCACTTCTTGCATAATATTTGAGTAAATTTTCCAAAACAAACTATGCAAAACCTTTTTAATGTAAAGTTAACACATGAATGGATTACTTAAGATCCACAGATTGTGTCACTTTAAATCTGAATTTGCATGTAACAATGCCAACACGTTTGCTGTTGCTATTATGGCTCTTCTGCTCCCCTCATATTTTATTCTACTATATTCTTAAACTGTCTAAATTCTTTAGCCACATGCACTCGTATGGGGTCTTGATCCATTTGGATGCTACAGATTTGGGGGTTTTCTGGGCTTGTGGAGGGTTGTAGAGAAGATCTCTGCACCTTAAAAGGAGCACAGGTGGATTTTGAAGTTTCCTTGAAGCACCTCAAGGGACATCATGAAAATAGAATGTACCATTGTCGTGCGTGTGGTGGTAAGTGGATTGTGAAGTATTTTTAGGGCTAATGTAAGTTTAACTCACTTATTACGTATGGCTGATGCTGCCCTCTTGCTGCCTTCTAGTCATTAGTAAGGTGCTGGGCTGTAATTAATCGTGCGTGAATGCCCCATGTACTGAGTGTACACGTAATACATTAGTGCAGTACAAAACCAGTAGGATGTCCACATAAACTACACAGTCTTATTTCTTCATTTTTTTTTCTTTTGTCCCGTCCACCAAATGAACACAGATTTTTTGTTTGTCACTCTTACAATACATGCGTTGATGCTCATCCACACATGTTCACACACACACATTCTATCACACGGCATCCACACAACTGTTTACAAGTTTTGAGCATATCTGTACAAATTCTTAGTAAGCATGGAAGACTTCCTGCCACACATCACTCCGACACGCACCTCCTCATGCCCACAGAACACCATGCCTGTGTTCAACCAGCAGGAAAATTAAATGACTGTAAGAGAGGAATCCACAAGAAGAGCATACTTGTCATGTTATCCTTACTTACCCTTATTTGCTAAATAGGTGTTCACTACAACCTGTCAACAGCAGCATGTCCATAGAAAAATGTGCATGAACATTTTTACCCTACGGGCTTACAGCACCTGCCATTTTGTGCCCTGTACGAAGGTCTGCCAATTTTTTCCCCACAGACAACCCTTGTCTACCCTCAAAGGCAGTTGTGATTACTGCCCTTGGGGAACACAGGTTTGTCTTGCAGTTCACTTGAAGATGGTGCAACCACCTCGGGGGACGACATAATAATGGAACGTGCCATTATCGTGCGTGTGTTAAGGTTATCGTGAAGTGCCCGTCAGGCTAATGTTAGTTTCACGCATGTACCGAGTGGTCTGTAGGACCACCCATGTTCCCTGTACAGGTTTGCCCATTTTTTGCCTGCAAACAGCCCTCATCCACCTGTGAGGGTAAGTCAAGAATAAGGCTGTGTTCAATGTGACAGCTTCCATAAAAGTAGGCAGTCAACAGCGTTAAGGCGTGATTGACATTTGGCTTTCTGTCTCCGTCTCCACAGACAGAGGTCTGACTAGCCTTTACGTCCCAGAGAGACTGGTGAGCAGAGAAATGAATGTGGGATGGGAGGAGCTGAGGGAGGTTTTAAACTCTGAACGTGTCTGTGTCACATGCAATATAAAGAGTTTCCCTCAAACTGACAGTCCTGGCCAAATTGTACAGGTTTATTGCAGATATTTTAGGAACATGTTGGAGGAGCTGTTGGTAGGATGCCAAACTGTACTTTTCCACACAGCTTTTTAAATTAGTATGTTTTAAACATGTACAAGAAATTGTATCTTCAACCTTTAGAGACTCAATGAACCTATCTCTCTGCACATGACAATAAATCATCATTTATTTACCTTGATACAAAATTCTTGGACACCAACACACTAATGAAAATTAATACACAATTGCCAAACAAGAAACCGATCTTGTCCCCATCTGTCCCGATTGCGTTCACCTGTGTCTCCTCTTGTCTGTAGGTATTTAAGTCCCGTCTTTCCCTTCCTCCTGTGCTGGTCCATAGTTGATGCCCCCCCCCCCCCTTTTTTTTTGAGTGTCTCAAGTTTCGAGTTTGCTAGCCTGCTCAGTAGTTTTGGTTTGTAGTTTTTGTTTAAGTTATTAAAGATCCCTTTTTGCCTCCTCCTCTCTGCGCCTGGGTGCTTCCCTCATTCCTTCTGTAACATTATGGAGCAGCCATACCAGTACCCAGCAGAGAGGAACAAGTGGGCCGCGGTAGACCCCTGATTGGTCCCAGATCCCCTCCTCAGTCTTCAACAGGAGTCGTCTGGCTGTGAAAGGTGGCCGTCATCGTCGCCGCCCTCATCGTGAGTCCTCACCTGTCCCCGTGGTGGTGCCAGACGTTCTCCGGCAACAGTCCTTCCTGGACCCACTGGACCAGGACATGTGGCTATGGGAGGACTTTTGCCAGGAGGAGGAGGGGGTCGAGGCCCATTGGACTGTGGATGGTTTCCAGTTACGTCTGTGATGGGAGTCATCTGGCTGTGTGTGTGTGTGGGGGGGGGGCTGCTGTCGTCGCCACCGCCCTTCTCGACGTCCCCTCTTAGCTCCGGAGGTGGTGCTGGATGCACCCCAACCCGTCGCTGCTCCCAGGAGGGTCCTGGAGACACCCAAACCTGTCTCTGCTTCCCGGGGGGTGCCAAATGCACCCCAACTCGCTTCTGCTTCCTGGGGGGTGCTGGACGGTCCCCCTTGCCCCTGAGAGCTGCCGGACACACCTTGGTCTGAGCTGTCAGTTCTACTCTCCTGGCCCGAGCCCCCTGCCCCAGACTCGTAACAGAAGCTTGATTCCATGCTTAGAAAATGTGCAGAGAACCCAATGACAGAAGCTGGATTTTGGAAGAAGACTAGAACTATGGAGACAAGGGCATGTCTGAAGACAAGTGCAAAGCACTGCATCTAGAGAAACCTCACAGCCGCTAGGGAGTTGAAGGGAATATGATGTGGCCTTTTTGTGCAAAGGCAGAATCTGGAGAGGCTGCAGTTACTCGGTCAAACATTGTAAAGTGGAGTGTGAGTACTTAAAGTACCGTCAGGAAAGTGATCTAAACACAGCATGGAAACTACAGCAGAATGGCTGAAAAGGAAAGAATCAAAGGCTGGCATAGCCCAGCCATAGTTCAAAGATCAAACAGGCCAACATGCATTCGTACTCTCTGGTTTATCTTCCTACCCGAGAGCATGAGAGAGGAGCAAGTGCAGACTTTTAAATCGTTACTCAAAAACAGATTGCAACATAAGCTCTTTGACAGCTGCTGATTATGAGCTAAGCAGGGAGGTACAGTAAAAATGAAAAAGCTCTTCATAGCACTTATTCAGGTCAGATTAAGAATAATTAGCTTTAAAGTAAATCATTGCCTTCTCTCTAAATAAATCCTAAAATAAGACGAAATCTGATTTGGTAACACAAGAGTTCAGCAGCATCTCTGGCTTTTACTCTGCTTTAACTCAGCCTCACCATCATTTCATAATGATTCAAAAAGGGAGGAAAGAGAAGAGTGAAGGCTTTCACTGCTTTTCTGACTTACACTTAGCCTCAGGTTGGTCAAGCTTCCAACCAAGATTTTTGCCTTTTGATGCCTGTAATTTCAACCAATCCGCAGCATGAAGGTCCAGCTTTGGTGCTTCCATTCACAAATCTGTAAGTGCCTCTTAGTGGTGTATTTGGTTTATTAAAAGCCTGAATCTAAGCCATCGTCACTTCCCTACTCAGACACTATGTTTAGCTCCAGTGTTTCCTCATAAGCATCTGTTTATCAACCTAAAACTCAGGGCTAAGTCACACAAAGATTACACTTCTTATACCTCCCTGTCAAGAATTAAGCCGTTTCTAGGACAAAGAATTATGCTAGGCCACTGTAGTCATACAGAAAACTGTGCTGGAGATCCTAACCTTCACTGTAGTCAGCAATCTGTAGTATTGAGTGCTGAATGCACAGCTAGAGGTCCGAGGAGGGACGGACCACAAACTGGCCACAGTTGCTCGTATGTTAAGTGCAGTAGTAATAAACTTTAAATTAAATGTCTTTGCAAATCCACTTCCAGCAGCGAGGGCCAGGTAACCTAACGTCTTATATGGTTTAGGAAATATCCAGACAACAAATACAAAGCACCACATAACTGAAAGAGCTCCTGGGTTACTATGATCATTGTAATGAAGGGAAAATGCCTGCTCCATTTAACCCATGATATGGTTGTTATTTACATGGCTTTATCTAAGCCAAAATGTTTAGAAGCATCCACTGCATAAAAATGCAAATGCACATGTGGACAGAATTAGTAGTAAGCAAAAGAAAGCCCAAACTGGTCCCTGAAAGGCTGTGACACCAAAAGAATAACTAAAAGTGAAAAAAAAAGACGTTGCTGTTGAATTGTTGTCTAATAAAATGATTTAAAAACAAATTAGAGAAACATTTAGGCAATATGACAAAAAAAGGCTGTGTTTAAAAAAAGTTGCTTAACTTTGGTTCTTCAGTATTGTTTTGTATTTGTAAGCAAGTTAAACACTTTGAAAGATCATAAATCCTCGAATTAACTCAACAAAGACATTTGAGGATTAGGAGTTTTTTCCAAGAAGAGTTGGCATGTGTGACTAAGATAACCAAAGAATCAAACTACCACCTTCTCAGCTGGGAAGTCCTACCTTTGAACCACAGCCGCACACAACCCTGGTTCGACAGCAGACGCCAATGTGAGCGTGTTGTGTTTCAAAAGTTACAAAAAGGGAGGAGGTGATAGGTCGCTGTATTGATCTGGACTATTTTAGCTCTTTGGAAATAATTCTTAGTATGAAAAATAAATAATCTGTTCAAACCAGATGTAGCATCAAAGACTTTATTGGTAAGCGACTGTGTTTGAATGTTTTGTTCTATGAGGTTAGAAGTTTTCTCCTTAGAAAACGTTTCATTCTGGTTGATGTGGAAAACAGTCGCTGAGCACAAAGGAGGAGGAGCTCCGAGATCATCAGAGTTCATTAAAGTCGATTATGTCACGTCTGGAGAGAAGCTGCTGCACCTCGACATGTTTGCAGTCCAAAACAATACTTACAGCAGACCCCTCCCATAAATACGAGACACCCCACCATCATGGAAAACTGTGAGGAGGACTCCACGGTGTCAGGCATGCTTTCCACGCAGCTCATCTGCCCTCCTAATTACATGTTTATGCTCTTCAGTGTCTTTTGCCATGCAAAGCGCGAGCTTACCCAAAAACAAAATGTGAATCTAAGTAACCGTTTACATTAAACCTCACTCAGGCCCAATTTAGATGCAGAGGTAATAATTCTGACACACCAAGAAAAAAAAAAATAGATCGGCCTGAAATAAGAAGAGGCCTGGCTGTGGTTGAAGCCACGTTCGGGGTGACGTGCAGTGGCATATCTGCAGCTCAGAAAGCTGTTAAGGACGACTCCACCCCCGCACTGCTCTATCATTTCATTCAGAGTTTACCAAGGTTGCCCGCCGCCTGCTGAGCGCTCCTTTGTGGCTCTGGCAGCCTCAAAAGGAGAGGAAGGCGTCTCTGGAACTGGATTTATTGAAAAAGTAGTGCTCTGATGAGGGTTTTTAGCCTGGTTTCACCTGAAGGCCATCAAAGCCAGCTATCAACCACTGTCACTCTGTGGGTCTCTTCTTTCCCAAAAAAGAAAAAGATAAGTGCCAAAAAAGGTTTTTGAACATGTGAGAGTTTATTTTTATTCAAGATATTGTATTGATTCATTTGACTTTTGTTTAAAGAGTATTTTTTTAAGCTAAGAAAAGCCAATGGCTGAGGAGGTCATAGCCAATGTAGCTGGCTGTTCACACAGTGCTGTATAACCACTTCCATGGAAAGTGGTATGAAGGTAAAAAACCAGGCGGTAAAGGTGCAAAAATCACTCATATAACCACTAGAGTTTGAAGTGAGGTCAGTCCTTCCTGCTAATGACCACAGTGCGGCATCAGAGGACCCTATGACAGCATCCCCTCTACATTTATAATCCATGTAACTAATCTTATCCTTATAAATACTTCATGATACACTTACCACACACGACCAAAGTATGTTCTATTTCTATGACTAAGGTGGCCGTACGAGTCTCACGGGAACTGCAAGACACACACACCTGCGCTCCACTTAAGATGCAGCAGCTCCTCTCTACTGCACGAACCCGGACAACCCAAAAATGTGGACTTTAGGGCTGGACAAAAGCAAAGTCTTTTGAGCTCAAAGTCATGTTTGCATTTATTTCTAAAATCTCTGTGCCAGAGAAAGACGACAGGCTGACAACCAAAACTGCTGGAAGTCTGGTGTGCAGCTTCCACAGTTACTGCTGGTTTGGGAAGCTGCAAGTTATTATCATCCATCCATCCATTTTCTACACCTATTTACGGTAATCCCTTTTGGGGTTCTGAGTTGCTGAGGCCTATGCCAGCTACTAACAGTCAGTCCATCACAGGGCCACACAAACACACAAACACTAACACCGAGTGTCACCAGCTGACATTTGAAGCATGTTTTTTGGACTAAGGGAGGAAACCAGAGTACATGGAGGAAAGCCACACATGGACCAGGAGAACATGCTAATTCCACATAGAAACAACCCAGCTGGTATTTGAATAAAGAATGAATTAAGAAAACATTTTTAAATATTTATTTGGTAACAGTACAATCTCTTTATTTAAAAATACTGTAATCTCATCTCATTTGCGTTTTTGGTTTTTATTTCCTGACTTTTTAAAACTTTTTATTTTTTAATGTCTTTAGTTGTTTTTTCTTCAGACATAATTTTTATATATCGTTTTTTTTTAAGATGTTACGTTTTTTCAGTGGGTTTTAAAAATCTAAGTCACATATTTTAATACAGGAAGGATAAGTGATCACTGAGAATGAAGATCCTGAAAACTAAACATCTGAAACACAGCCATGTAAGTTGTTGGACACATACGTCTACTTTTGATTTTCTTTGTTCTCCTTAATCACATGTACTGAAAAAAAAACACCTTCTTTGGTCTGAATTCAGCTCTGCACTGAAGGAGTCAGTTCAGATTTTATGCTCTCATATTTCCAGGAGGAAGGAGAAATGACAGGAAAAGAGGCCAGACAGTGAGAAAATGGCAGAGCTCTTATGAAGTTTTTACTTATTTAGTGAGTTTTGATTGTGCATACTTATTACTGAATGCCACAAAAAATCCACTTTAATCCAAATAGCTATTAAAACAATCTATGAGCCACATGGTAGAAAAACAGGCTTTAGTGCCCCCTGGTGGCCAAAGGTTATACAGCAAGACTCTGCATCACTGTCATTTTTAGCAGAAAATGAGCAAAGAAACCACCAAACCTAAATAAATTATATTGCACTGAATGCAATCTAAAGCAAAACATTTTATGTCCTACCACAACCTGGGCTCACTTTCCCGATTGTCACTTTCACTAAAGCAGCCTAAAAAGTCTCCACACAATCAATGTGATAGAAGAATGACTGAAATGAAGGATTTGATCAGCCACTGTTTACAAGACCCTACCACTTCCACTGTCACTCAGAGTGCCAAAGGAAGCTGCGTCTCTGCCGTTCCTCACAAACTGAAGGAACCAGCTGGATAAAGGAGAAGCATGGAGGGGAGGAGGACCATCCCCGAGAAGTGACAGGCTTCTTCAGAGTGGCACCCATCATTAGCAGTGACATCAGAGCAGGGAGGGCCTTCCACGCGAGGTAGATCCTCCAATGATGCCGGACAGCAGCTCAATATAAAAACCTTGGGCTGGGAGCTCTGGGAAGCAGCTGCTGCCACAGAGAGAGGCAGACAGACTTCACAACTGAGGATATACAAGTGCAGTGGTGGACAGCAGCCTCCCGCCTCCCCCTGCTGTTTGACTGGAGCTTAAACCCTTGAGGTGAGTGCTGGGAGAGGGACTGGTTTGGATCAAAGGGCAGAGGGCTGCAAGGACAATAAATGCTGTTTGGCTCATAGTGACCGTTGACTGGGAGCCAAAACCTGCGTCCCCTGAAAAGCAGATTATTTATCTTCACTGTGAGAAAATGTGATCACATGAGTAGTTTTTTGAGGGACCAGATAAACTTTTTCTGAATTTGCTGCAGCAGAGTAACCTCTGAACGGTTAGAAATGATCTATCACATGTTGTTCAGAGCTTGGAGAGGGACGTGTGTCTGACCCATGGATCCTTCGGCATCATCAATCAAGGCTGGATTTACTAACTGAACCATTTTCTGCATTTACAGGTTTAGCTTCTCAAGATGGATTTGAGGGTAACAAACCTCATTTTTGCCCTCTTGGCTTTGGCTCAGGCAACCCCGGACAGGCACTACGCATCAAAAGTGACCAAGGTTCCCTATCCTGTCAAGAGCCATGGTGAGTCAACAGCTTCTGCAGCTGTTTTGGAGCAAATGCAGAAAGTCATAAATTGCTACCTTTTATCTTTGGCATCCTAATTCAGCTTAAAGCGTCGTAGGCTGCACTGTAACACTGCTGTTCTACTGTATCATGGTCCGTCAGCTCCTGAAACGGCCAACATGCACCGCTAAACATGCTTTTAAAAACACAAAATTTATGGTCTAAGTGACTGAAAATTTCAAACTGTTGGTTTTTATTTACTTTATTTGGTTAGACCTTACAGGACAAACTTAAGAAGCTTATCACTGAGCAAATGTACAGCTAACAAAGGAGCAAAACTCTAAATTAACCATAAAATGAGAAAATATGAATGAAGGGATGTTGTTCAAAACAAAATATTTCTGAATTGCTGCCAGCTAAGCAGGCAGTTTTAATAATCTTCTTCATTATAAAGAAACAAATTTAAAAAAATCTACCTAAACCTTATTATATGTGAACAAAGTAAATGACTCCTTAGTTAGGTGCAAATGCATATGTGATCTTCCTCATCATCTACTGGTCTCCACCTATTGTCACCATTAATGTCCTTCTTTCACAAACCTGAACAAACTGCAGAACAGCTCAATAAGTGGAGCTGCAAAGCACCACCCTCCTTCATTAAAAGTTATCCAGCACGCCCACTGAGCTGCTCCATGTGTGCATAACTGCATGGAGGACGGCTGGAGAGCTCAGGAAAACCAAGGTCACAGAGAAAGAAGGCGTCATCTGATGCTGTCTAACACTGCAGTTTGTATGTCCCACACAGCCGATGGGGTTCTGATGTTCTGATGTGGTTCTGCTGTCTGTGTCCGCATTAAGGACATAGACAGTGAGAGCTTGGATACGCTGCATCTCAAAAACAGATGCTGGCACCACGTTGCAGGCACGCCCAACCCGGCGGCACAGTAGGATTAAAATCCCATCGCACAATTAGAGAGAAGAAATAAAAAAGAGGAGATGGAGAGAAACACAAGTGAAGGACAATAAACAGCAGATTTACTGGAGGCACAGACACGTTCTTACATTATCTGTAATAAAAACATAGAAACAACAGCAAACAGGAAGGAAGAGCGTCCTTTAACCAAACTAAGCATATGCTCACTGCACCCAATGATGAGAGGATTCAGTGTTTATGAGCTGCACAGATTTCAGATGCAGGGTCAGCCACCGGGCCAGCATTGTCACCTTCAGTTTGTGGTTGGATTCACTGCCAACAAAGTCCAGCTCTGGCGCAAACATCCCCTGTGGGGATTCAGGCACACCCCAAATGTGGCTGGAAAATGACAGCGTGCCTTTTCCATAAAAGCACTATTTCAAAAGAGAGGAAACCATGTTTGGCAAGATTTACAAGTCACACTTCCCCTACCGGTTTCTACCTCTAGAAGAATTTAGCACGAAGAAAGCTTTGCTGGTAGTGCAGAAGAAACAAGATCAAAAAGAAAATAATAGATTTTCCCAAATAAGTAACACCCTTTTCGACGAGATATACAGCTAAAATGATAAAAGTATACAAACCCAGACTGAAGCTCTTTCAGCCAACAAATTATCAAATTACCTTTAAGGCTTTTGGATTCTAAAAATACAATATTTGAGTTTCTTCATTTATTTAAAAAAAAGGTATAATAAGGTTAGTAAAGTTAGTGTAAACTACAATCCTGTGATCTCATCTTGAACATCTTCCGCTGTTTGCACTGAAGGGGAAAAGTTTCGAGGGTGTGTTTCAATAAAAACAAATCAAGGGGCAAAGCTCAGGAACTGGTTTACTGGCTCCCAGACCACCAAACTCAAGCTTGATGGGAACATCACATCAGATCAGGGTCCTACGATGACTATGATATTACCACAAATGACCACACAATCATAGGGAGCAGTGTTTTTTTGTCAGGTTGTGGTGGACTACAAAACCGAAGCTTAGCTTGTTCAAGGACAGAATACGTCTTTTTATATTGCATCCCAAAAAAGGAGTGTAGACTTTATATTAGGCCACTTTTATTACATTTTTTATTTTGTTCATCCTTAAAGGTAAATCTGTTTAATTCTAAGCAAGTAGTAATGTTGTTTTAAAAACTAAGACATATTTAATTAAGAACGGTCAAATACTGATCCCTTTGGTGTCCCTCCCACCCCACTCCAAAGTTGTTGCAGGAACACCAGGTGCTGAGGGTCCTCCAGGTCTACCAGGGCCAATGGGACCACCTGGACCTCCTGGAGAAAGGGGCATTGGCTACCCAGGACCAAAAGGCCCCCCAGGACCCCCTGGTCCTCCCGGTCACACAATGGCAGGTAAACCTGGTGCCCCAGGTAGCCCAGGAAAACCAGGTTCCCCTGGTTTTCCAGGTGACAAAGGTGCGACTGGTGCAACTGGACCAATGGGTCCCAGAGGTGCACCTGGTTCACCTGGAAGCCCTGGAGTTCCTGGACACAGTGCTGTTGGAAAACCTGGACCTGCTGGGATTCCTGGTGCAATGGGTCCAAGAGGAGAACCGGGTCTGAAGGGACATCCTGGCATCCCTGGAATTCCTGGCCCCAAAGGAGAACGAGGTATTGGGATTCCAGGAGCCCAGGGACCAACAGGTGCTACAGGACCAATGGGACCTTCTGGTATGCCAGGCAAACCTGGAATTGGAAAGTCTGGTGCTCCCGGTTATCCAGGAGAACCTGGTAAGACTGGCATGCCAGGAAGGGATGGATCTCCTGGACCAATGGGTCCTCCAGGAATGAAGGGTCACACTGGACCTCCAGGTATAGGAGCACCAGGAAAACCAGGCCAAAATGGTACACCTGGTATGCCCGGACCAATGGGACCAAAGGGTCCACAAGGTCCTGCTGGTCAGCCAGGCTCACCTGGGATGCCAGGTGTTGGTAAAACAGGTGAACCAGGAATACCAGGAAGCAGGGGACAACCTGGAACTCCAGGAACAACTGGTCAGAAAGGAGAACCTGGCCCAACTGGATTTACTGGTCATCCAGGTGCTCCTGGTCCAATAGGGCCAGCTGGTCCACAGGGTGCGAGAGGATTCCAGGGTGAGCCTGGTCCAGTCGGACCCAAAGGTGACACTGGTATGGTTGGTGCACCAGGCCCAAGGGGATCAAAAGGAGAGCAGGGAGCTCAGGGTTTCACTGGAAAACCAGGTATGCCGGGCGCAGTAGGTCCCCCTGGTATTCCTGGTCATAATGGTGCTCAGGGACCAAAGGGCTCACAAGGCCACCAAGGTGTTCCAGGACTCCCTGGATCAAATGGTGCACCTGGACTTAAAGGACACACAGGGCCTCCAGGTGCACCAGGTAAAAGTGGTGAACCCGGAAGACCAGGACCCATGGGACCAGTTGGCCTCCCTGGTCCATCAGGTCCTCCTGGACTCAAGGGCCATCCTGGCCTTCCAGGCCCACCTGGCCCCGCTGGCGTAACAGCAAAGGGACTTAGTGGTCCCATGGGTCCTCCAGGACTTCCAGGTGAAAGAGGCCAAGATGGTACTCCTGGTCCTGTTGGTCCTCCTGGTCCACCCGGTCCACCAGGAGAGATTATTTACCAGCATGACAAGAGCATGCCAATAAAATCCCATGAGGTTGTACTGCCTCACGAAATGATCAAGGCTCCCATGTCAGCCTTTAGTGCCATTCTGTCCGTGGCCTACCCCCAAGCAGGAACCCCAATTCAGTTCAACCAAGTTCTGTACAATGGAGAGAATCATTACGATCAGCACACTGGTGTGTTCACTTGCCAAGTGCCAGGCCTGTACTTCTTTAGCTTTCACGTGCATGTCAATGGGGCCAATGCATTGGTTGCCCTCTACAAAAATCAGGAGCCAGTTGTTTTCATCTATGATGAATATAACAAAGGCTTCCTTGACCAGATGTCAGGCAGTGCTGTTCTTTTGCTTCATCCAGGTGACAGAGTCTTCATCCAGGCCCCTGATGAGGAAAGCAATGGCATTTTTGCTGCAGACAATGTCCATGGTGCTTTCTCTGGGTTCCTAATTGCCTCAACGTGATTTCACAATTCCCAGTAAATCTCAAAACCATTCAAAAAGTCATTTGATTATTCAAAGGAATAAACAAATTTACTAAATTCCTAATTAAGAGTGTAATTTGGTTATATGTCAAAGCTTGATTTAAACCGAAAACTTAAAAGATGAAAAAGGATATATACGAACGCCAAAAGTTAAGGAGTTTTTCTGAGAATCCTCACTCACTGTGTGTTTTAACTATAAACTGGATGATATTGGAATTTATCTTCAATGGTGCTCAACAACTTCCTGGAATATCAAAAGCATGTTTTTTGTATTTTTATTTGCCTTTATCACTGTCTGTCTGAGAAATTCCATGTACAATACATTCAATCAATATGCAAAACTGTGGTAATATATTATTTGAGATCAGAACCGTCTCACATGCACTTTTACCAACAAAAGATAAGAGAACAATAGAAGAAATTCTGACAGATTTTTGTAAAACTGTGTCCCACATGATGTGCTAAGTTATGTACCATTTACTGATCAACACATGAAATAAAAGTTCGACTTTGAAAAACTGTTTTTGCATTATGACTTCTTCTCTTCAGCGCAAGGAAAAACAAATGTAATGTTGGTGATGGCGTGGATACCTTTGAATGCAGATGTGTTGTAATTGTGATCGATGGCAGCCACCATGTCTTTCCAAAAGTCGGAATTCACCTCATTCCCCCGCTATCGAAAAAGAAAACAGAAAGGATTCAGCCTTTCCTGTTTAAGATAGCACACATAGTGTACAATGCTAAGGTATACGTCACCTTATTTAGCATGTCCACAACTTTCCCACACAGCAGAACCCCGGGAAGGTCAAAATAATTGTCATAGAAGTAGTATTTTGCTGTCAGATGAAGCAAATGTTGTCATAAAAGAGTTAAAATGAAAAGAAAATTGTCCACAATGCATTACCGCCCTACCAGATCTAGTGAAGGAGGTACTCAGGCTGTGAAAATGCCTCCACTCCTTTTTTGGCCCATAATGCTTGATGATTTCTTCAGTGCTGAGATCCTTGGTTCCATGTGTCGCTCTAATTTGAAAAATAAAAGAGAAACATCACCTACATTAGTAAACTCTTTTTTACTTAAGGTTAATGACAAAGAAATCTTGAAGCTGAACCTTAAAACAGTTCCATCCTCAGCCAACTTCACAAGGTTTCCATCCTCAAGGTCCACGACCAGCCCTTTACAGCTGTAAGCAAAAGTCAGGCTGTTGTGAGACTCTGAAAGCTCATTATTTCCTCTGGATTACATGGAAAACCCACAAACAACGCTCTGCCCCTCTCCTGATCACCTGCTGTGAGAACGTTGACCTATCAAACAATTTCCATCCACATTAAAATCTTGATTTAGTACTGTTTATTTCTACGGACATTAGAAAATATCTACAGTATTGTTCCCTAACTGGCCTAAACTGGGCAGTTGGGATTGACAGTCCAACAGAGATCTCCAGCCTTACTTCACATCATCCAAATTGATGCCAAAGTCTGAATGTCCTCAGTGAGTCCTGTGTGAGTGCAGCCATTTGTAGTCATATTGACCTTTGTCTGTCTGACTCCACTATAACAGCTGGTGGTTTGCCTCTTTTGAGACTGTCAGTATTTGGCCCAATATGGCCAGTTTGATAACAGCTGAGACAAAATGCAGCCACAAGGACGTTTTTTTTGTCCAATAAGTCGTTCTCCTTTTTTCTGAAAGAAGAGGAGAAAAAAAGTGTGGATAACACGCTGGCAGGAAGCCAACAATCAATATCCAGCAGTATGTCTTTCTGAACCCAATAACTGTCCAAGGAAATAATAACATCAATCAAAAATCATATACAATCCAACCAGAATCCAAGTTTACTTAAGCTATTACAGTAATAAAACAGATGGATGAAGGAACAAAGAACAAACACAATAAAAACCTTAATAAAGACTAATAGATTAAAACCTGAAAGCAAAGTATAGAACTTCCTGATTCCAGATTAATTTTACTAGAACAGGGATTGGTGGCTTTAAATCAGCAATGAGAGAGGAAAAAAAGACAAGCCTTAAAACATTAGAAGAAAACCATTTTTGGAATTTCTGAAAGATTACTGATGCATTTCTGTGTCAAACTCACCAGAAGTCCCAGGTGGCCGGAGTCAGATTTAGCAGGTCTTTGTCATAATCTTTGTACTCCACCAGATACCTGGCAAAGCTCTCGTAGATGAGCTGTGAGCACACAGAGAGGGAGGAAGAAGAGGCACATTGGTTTCATGAAGAGATGCTATTCTTCCCTTCAGCTCACTCAGTTAGTTTACCCTCAACCTTTTGGGGTTTTCTTGTGAATTAGTGATCTAACCACTTCATCAGCTGGTGGCTTACTTTGAAGATAAACCATAAACATAAAATAGATTAATGCATTGAACACTAGAATGAGCTGAGCTTTGGTTCTCCATCTACTCCAAATCCTGATTTTTGGCTTGATCATATTCCTCGTACCAAAGCATCCAATAACTACCCAACCAGTGGTACCCACCTGTTATGTTTTTTTCTGAACTTGCATGTTTTATGTCAGGTGTGTATGCCCCAAAGTGATGACTTGTCAATGTTGTTGTTTTTTTGTTATAAACCCACTCCAATGAACTTGCTGATGTGAGGAGCTGTAAGCTAGCAGAAGAGCGTAAACTAGGGAATGATGGGAAGTCGGGAAAGGCTTGCTGTGCTTTGTGCCAACAGTCTCACCCACAACTCAGAGGCGAATTTCTAATTAATATCTGCCGCTCTGCAGAAACTTTGTCAAGAAAATAACACCCTATTTTTTTATTTTGGCTAAAAACGGCATAATCCTAACTAATACACCACTGGGACCACTTGAAAATAGATCATAGGATGGTCAGAGTGGGACCTTAAACACCTACAGAAACAGCTTTGAAGAAGTTGCAGGAAGTCAATAAAAAAGAAATGCAGACCAACTCGAGAGACTGAATTCAGGCTGCTGCCCCTCTCTGGATAGGAGAGCAGCATCAATGTGTCTCTGCAAACATGACCAAGAACTGAAACCTCAAAAGAGCAACCAATCTGTACTAAACCACCACACCTTTGTTTTTTTATGACTTCAAATACATAGTATGCCTCATCATTAAGCACTGGTGCCTTTAGATAAAGAATAAAGACGTTTGGAGTGAAGACTGGGAGGAAAAGCTGTCTTCATTTTAAATGCATGATCCATGCAGTGTTCCTGCATTCTCATGTATCCCCAGCCTGCACTGACAGAGGATGAAGATGACAGGAGAATCTATGCATGTTATCAGGCCTGGTGAGCCGCAGGCCGTGCGGGCTGCTCACATGCAGCAGCTGCGTGTCACAGGATCCACACATCCAGTCTGCAGCCACTCATGTCATGACAGCGTGGGAGAATCTGCAGGATGCTGCTGAGCGGCATGTCCAAACGCCCGCCACGTTCACATCCCATCATCATCAGGGCGACTGCCGCTCCGGTGCACGCTCAAAAACCCCTCACATCTGCACGCACACGCGCGTGTTCCCCCACACAGGCCACGCGGAAACAAACATGCCCGCCGACGGACCGCGGAGCGCCCGCGACCTGCTTCAGCTCCGAGCGAGCAGCAGAGCGGCGCGTCACGACCGCCGCGCGGTTGTGCGGCACCGCCGTGGAACTGAAGCGCACCCGCCCCACTCACCCGAGAGGTCTCCTTCAGGTGGTACCGGCACAGCGTGTGGTCCAGGTCGAAGCCGATCACGTCGCAGTCCGACAGGCTGAAGTATTCGCTCATTGTGGCGGAGTGCGGGGGGACGAGGCGCTCCGTGCGCGGGGGCAGAACAACACGCGTCGCGCGGAAATGACAGCAACAAGGACAGCACCGGGATCAGCGCTAGAACCGGACTCTGCTGCGGCACCGCCAGGCACACGCACCAGTGAGTGCACGTGCCCGTTTCAACCAAATCCGAATCCGGAATTACCGGACGGTAAACGCCAGGAAGTGAAGTTTAGCGTTCAGAAACAAATGCATAAGCGCAACTCTGTTCTGCCAGAAGATGGCGCCAGAGAGCAGGGACAAACCCTAACCGTAAACCTTAAAGTGAGTGCGCAGCGCTAAAGGGTTTGGGTTGGAAGTTGTCACATCGGTTTTCTATCTGGGACGAGTAAATGCCCCCTCCTGTCGCTGTGTCACGTCTGCTTTACCTTATAGTTAATTATTTCAAAAAGAGTCACGTGACACACAAACCAGCAATACAAGCCCGTTCCCAGAGTTAATAAATAGGGAAATGTTTTTTCCCTTTCATCAAATGACTTTGTTTCGTGGAGGAATGAGGAAAGCACACAGGCACAAAGAGGAGGAGGCAGGAGTTCCAAGTGAACAAGGACTTTTATTACTTAAACTAAAAACCAATGCAATGCAGGAAAAGCCAAACTAAGAACCTCAAAACAGGAGAAACTTCACAAACCAGGGAGAACAGCACAATAACAAACTATGGAGCAGAAGAGGGAAGAGAAGGACAGGACTTAAATACATTCAGAACAGACAAGACACAGGTGGAAACAATGAGGGCAGATGGGGACCAAAAGTAAAACTCGAAACAACAACGTACAAAACAGGAACCTTTCAAAATAAAACAGGAAGTGAAGTCAAAACACAAATGAAAAGAAACTAAAACCATAACATTTTGTGTGTTTATAAATTAATTTATAAGATTACATTTTCACAAGCAGCAAAAATATGAATTGACAATCCTTTCACAAGGCTGGATATGGCCATGGTCAAGCGGGGGCAATGTCACCCTTAATGCAGCCCCCTCAACCCCCACCCCAATTTGATGGACAACAAAAATCTAAAATTAGCTAAAGAAATAAAAATGACATACACATGAAAAACTCACAAAAAACAAACAAAGAACACCAAAACATACAATAAAATAAAAGGCAAAGAAGAAGAATGCCTGACTGACAGATGCACAGAAAGACAAAATAATTGGAGCCTCAACATGGCACAAATCTGTGTCCTATTGTGTCCCAAGCCTGGTAAACACAGAGGATAGTGCAAGAATGATAATTCAACAAAAATGTATAGGACTTTTCAAATATACCAAGAAAGAGATAGTTACATGGACAGATGAACTGATGTGATGATAGCATGTTTTTCTTTGTACATTTTAGGGGCTTGGAGGGAAATATCCTTATGATAGATACAGTATTTCACACACAGCCCAAAGTGGGGCTGGCTACTTTGGCCCTGTTGTCTCACATTAATTAAATAGCCTTACTCATCGTAAAACCTTTAAACAAACAAACAAAAAAAAACTGAGTATTTATATCCCCCTTTAATTCTGGATTATGTTATCATTTAATCTGCTCTCAGAGGTTTGTGTAAAAAATTGTTATAACTTTAACTTTTAAGTATCTTTGCCTCCCCTTACTGTTTATGTTTAAGAACCTCAAATCACAAGTGAGAAACAAAAGAAAGCCGTCCCCTGGTTCCATCTGGATGAAGCTCATGTGCTGGACTTTTAGCATGTAGTTGTAGAGTTAGATAAGTTAATTCTTCTCTAAGAGTTCTGGTACATCGCCTGTCCGTCCTGCATGTGGGCATCCCTGAAGTTTCTTATTTTTTTCCTCAGGAATTCGTTTTTTTTTAGGAGTTTTTCCTTACAGAGAAGGGTCTAAGGCAGGAATGTCCAGTTTAGTTTAGTCTGTTAGGTTTAGTTTAGCAATTACTTATTGAATCCTATGACTCCGTGTTTATTATACAATTTGAGACGACTATTGTTATAATATTGGGATATATAGATAATAAAAAAGGGAAATAACAAATTAGAATGATTTAAATACACTAGTGATCTGTAGTGATCTGATAAAATTTGCAACTGCAAACATTTTTATAAAAAGCAACAAATCAAGCTCTACTTTACTTTAATTGATGATCGTTAACTGTAATGAATCCAGTGAGACGTGTGTGTTTAATGTATGCGTTACTGTAAAGAGGCAATTCTGATTATAGGCTTACTACACTGTCAAGAAGATGGACTTATTTTCTAAGATCTGTTCATTTGTCTTTATATTTAATCAACATATGATATTGATTGATAACTGAAATGGTTTGGTGTTGTGTTGTGTAATGTTTTTGTTGTTGCAACATTTACTTAATTGTAATGCTTGAAATATATCAAGCATTACAATCATACAAAAATCCACACTCTAAATGCATGCATGTCTACATTAATGTAACATTTGCTGACTTTAAATCAAACATAGATTGCTGTTGCTTTGGTGGTGGAGGGGGCGGAGCAATTTCACAGACCTGCCGTACCTGCGCGCGTGACGTCAGCGCGGCGCTCCTCATTCCTGGCAGGTGCAGGTGTTTACCGGAGTCCGGACTGCGACCGCCGTCATTCAGGAAGCCGGTGCGGGCGTAGAGGAGCCGGGATGCGCGTTGTCCTCCTGCCAGCCTCAGCTGACTGTGATGCCCGCCAAGCAGAGCTGCTGACAGACTGACAGACTCCGCTTCGACCACCATGGAGGAGCGCAAGAGCCCCCTGTCCGCCTGCTGGCACAACTTTCTGGCTTGTTTCAGGAGGCCGGATCAGACGGATAATGCGTCTAAACGCAAGGAGAAAGAGGACACGGTGATAGCGAACCCCGTCGCTGTCAGTTTAAACCACGACCCCAGCTCCGCCATAGGGAGACCCCTGCCCTTCCTGCCGGCCAAGCCCGTCGGGGAGTATTATGTGGCGCTGTACGACTACTCCGCGCGAACCGCCAACGACCTGAGCTTCAGCAGCGGGGACACCCTAGAGGCGCTGGACAAACGCTCGGGGGACTGGTGGCTGGCCAGGGCCCTGACCGGGATCTCTGCCTCCAAGCAGGGGTACATCCCCGCCAACTATGTGGCCCCCGTGGAGAGCATCAACGCAGAGCCGTAAGTACTGATCCAGGAGGTCACAGCTGATGTGCGCACATTCTCAAAGCCAGGATGTTCTCACTCCAGACGCTGAAGGCTGAATGATTTTATATCATGTAGTTCTGGCTGCATTACAGGACTTGCTTTCCCCTCTGGTTTTTGTTTAAGTCTGTGGTTCTTGCACACCATGAAGGACCTGCATGTGCAGGACCTTTAGCAGTCATCCACCCTCTGTGCACCTCACAGTGTTGGGTTTGGAGCCACAGCAGCAACACTGTGTTTGCAGTCTGGAGGGAGTGAAAACTGCTGGTCGCCCACCCCTGCTGTGGCAAAGCTTTCTGCCGCCTCGTAGTTTCCTCACTTGGTGAAACTAAGACTGAAAAAAATGCAGCAGGAAGTTTGTTTGTTCTTGTAAACAAAGCAGGAAAAACCAGCTCAGAAGGAACTGGTTCCACCAAGCCACCGGGGGAGACTCGCCTGCAATCGTCATTAGGATCCAAGCTAACAAATATGCAGAGTCACGTTATCTCAGATCGTCAGAAGCCTCCAAGTTTGTCTGCATAACAAAGTCTTGGAGACCAAAACTGTAGAAAAGGCAGAAAACCTGTTTCTACCTTTTTTATCAAATGGATGGAGTTAAACAAAGATCAGCCGAAGGACAGCGGCGACCAGCAGAGAGGCTCTCAGAATGACTCTCTGTGTCTTTGGAGATGATTAACCTGAAAGCATCCACTTCCTGGTTACAGCTAATGGTTAACATGTCCAAGTGAGCCTGAAGAGGAGAGAGGCAGAGAGAAGCCTGGCCTGCTGGGATTCTTTCCTTCTGCTCAGAAAAACTCCTGTGAAACTCCGACTGCAGAGCTCAGGCGCTCTTTTAAAATTGACAAACATTTGGAAGCTCTGGAATTCTTTAATGAGCTCTTAACATCGCAAAGAAACAGTCAAAGCCTTTCAGCCAATGATATTTGAATTTTTCTTCCTATATATGTCATATTTATTTATTTCGACTCTGCAGCTTTGATTTTGTTGCATCAGTCAACAAAAGCATTTGAATGCTAAAAAGGAAATGTTAACCTTCCAGGTTAGATTTTTTTTTAACTTTTGAGGATTTGAGAAAGTTTTTCACCAAATAAAAAGTAATTTAAAGTCCCACTCTGATCATCTTTTGGTCTTTTCATTATGATGACGCCGTGTTTTTGACATGATCAAAAACCTGTGTCGTTTTCTAGGACATAGTGTCTGCAGAGCAGCAGGAGGTCATTAGAAATTCACCACTGAATTTCTAATTTGGGTGAGATTTTTCCCCTGAAGTAAGCCCACCCCCACTTCCCGTTATCCATCAACTCTCCTCTGCTAGCTTACAGCACCTCACTACCTCAAGCTAATATTAGTGATGCAACTAAAATGGTGATCAACATCAGATCTATCCAGTCGTCCAGTTTAGATCCAGATTCCGGCTCAGACCAGGAAAACAAAGATGGATCTATGTGTCTGACAGTGGATGATCAGAATGGAGCAGAGCAGGCAGCTGGTGGTTTGCCTTTGTAGCTTCTACGCAACAACTACAAGCTTTTTCAAACAGCATTTTCTTGTCTGTTCCGGATTCATCACAATTTGAGTAAAGAAAGGCATAGAAATGCCATTTCCCTCATCATCAGAAACATACTGCCAGAACATGTTCAAATGTGGGTTTTTAAGGTTTTATAGTAATTTATTTATATGAAAACCTTTCTAATTGAATTATTTTACTACTTTTATCTCCACAAAACCAAATGATTTTATGTTCTAAAAGTATGAATTGTAAAAGGCTGAGACTACAGACAGTTAAAACTTGTAGAACTGCTGTCATGTTGCTTTATTTAAAGGACAATAACTTTGTTTTTAAAAAGAACCTGTTCAAAGTTAAAGGAGATTCTACAAAAACGTTTGTTCTTAAAGAAATTGGTGTGGTATTTTGGTGTCCTCGTGCTTTTCTTTAGCCTTTCAGAGCAGTTTATCCCCATAAGGGATGACGATGCATTTAAAGGTAATGCAATAACAATTACAAAGAACACATCTTTGATCTGTCGATGAAAATGATATAAAAAATGGATTCTCTGACGTTAGGATGTCATGTGTTCCTGGTTATCCTGCAGGTGGTACTTTCCAGAAACTAAGAGGCTGGATGCTGAGAAGATGCTGCTGGCTGAAGGGAACTCTCACGGAGCTTTCCTCATCAGAGACTGTGAGAGTCAGAAGGGAGAGCTGTCCCTCTCAGGTCAGTCAAAGAAATTCATTTATAGAAATCGGTAATTGGTCCTGCAGGTCAGTTTTCCGTTAAAGGAAAAGATTCATTCATTCATTCATTTTCTTAACCATTTTTCCCTTTCGGGGTCACGGGGTTGCCGGAGCCTATCCCGGCCATTTGGGCAAAGGCAAGGTAAAGGAAAAGATAAGACTTAAAATTTGTTTCTGCAGCAGAGCTGTAAATCACAGCACGCCATTTTATCTTTTCAGGAAGCTGGAGTGCAGGTCAGGCAGTGTAATGACGGGCAGTTTAGGACTAAACAACCACATAAAACCAGAGCAATAACTTTATCTCAGTCCTATGATCTGATTTTGCTGTGTGGCCTGGTTCTTTCCACATGCAGGATTCCTTCCGAGCATGCTCATTCTTTAGACCGGTTCCTGATCCGTTTCCGCTCACACCCACTGTCGTCAGGATGAGTCAGACATTTGAATGTGACTCATGGAAATCAGCTTTTATTTCAATGAGCCTTCCAAAAATACACCACAAAGACTCAAGACTCTATTTTTGTCCTCCGGACTGTAATCTTTGTTGGCTCTTGGTTCTGCTCCAGGCTGGAAGAACGTGCAGACATTTCCTCACACCTTCCGGAGTTTCCGACTCGTTCTCAAGTGTTTGCTCTTCACAGAGCAATAAACGACCTGCAGACTCAGGAGTTGTTCACCTTTTGGCTTATCCTGCTAGGAGCATTTTTAAAATGGACACGGCTGATCAGTCAGGATTTGTCAACACTTCAGTTCAAGTTCAGTGACCTTTTGAAGCACAATTAACCAGAAAAAAACCCCAGTTTTTTTTGTTCATTTCAGTCTTGGAGAACAGCCTTCAATGTATTAAAGTGCATTAACCACCGTCTGAATGGAAATGTATTTATTAGTTTTACTTTAGCGCTTGTTATTTTACTTTTCCCTAAACTAAGCTTATAAAGGCTGACTGAGAAAATAATGTTTTATTGTCTCATGAACAAGGCTTTACAGGTGGGGGTTTTCTCTGACTTGGAGTTTGAGTTCAATGTACTTTTAAGCCTCTTTTGCTTTAAAACAGATCATAAACTTTATCCTATGATCCAAGTGGAGTTTGGTTCTGAAGCTTTTTTATTTTTTTCAGACAAACTGAGCAGTGCAGATGACTCTGGCTGCACTGATTCATGCTTTAAGAATTCCCAAATCTGAAAAAGTTTAAGTCTGTCATTTTATCTACTTTAATCCTTGACTTTATTTCTTTTTTCCAGTATTGGACAGTGGAAAGGTGAAGCATTACAAGCTAAGGAAAGCCCCCAACGGTGACTTCTTTGTGTCTAAGAACAGATCCTTTGCAAACTTGAAAGAGTTGGTGGAATTTTACTCCAAACAGGCTGACGGTCTGTGCGTACGTCTTGGCCAACCGTGCAAAAAGGTGAGGTATATTGTACTTTCATTACCCAGACCTGAAACAGTCCAGTCCGCCCACACTGGCTCCTGTCTTTGCAGTTGGAGGCCCCGCAGACCTTCGGTCTGTCCTACAACACAGCGGACATCTGGGAGATCGATCGCAGCTCCATCAAAATGGAGAATAAACTGGGAGCCGGCCAGTTTGGAGAAGTGTATGAGGGCCTGTGGAACAACACCACACCTGTAGCTGTGAAGACCCTCAAACCCGGTACACAAGCATGATCTCCTATGTGCATCGACAGTCAAACAGAATTAGTTTTTCCGAGCAGGACTCGGCAGAAGATGAGATCCTTTTAGTGGTTTAAGCATTTAAAGCCATAAAGAAGGAGGCTGAAAGGGAAGAACAGCTTTTTTCGAGAAAGCAGGAAGTTGAAATCCACCTGAACTTTGTTCAGTTTTCATGAAGTTTGGTCGGGTGTTATCACACGACGGCAATAAGGAACTTTTGCTCTTATCACTTTAATGTACAACAGTTTAATTGCACAAACTGTTTATGGTTTTTATTTAGAAATCAAGCAAATTCTTCAGAATAATAAAGTTGCCAAGAAAACAGATGAATTAAATGCAGCAGTTATGAAACAATGAGATCAGACCAGAGGTCTGGGTGAAAACTTCAACAGGAGGGATGAGTTTGGATGAACTTTTCAGAGGGAGCATTCTGATCAGAAGCTGTCTGAGAATGGATTTGTAAAGCAAGAACTTGTAGTTTTAGCGATGAAGACTTGGATGAGTGTCTTTAGATCCTGTCTGAACATGAAATCCTGAGGAAGCGGAGCATCCATTCACCCTTAATACCACTTCAGATCCATGACCCGTGTTAAAGAAACTCTGTTCCACCCCTCAGGCTCCATGGATCCGAAGGACTTCCTGATGGAGGCTCAGATCATGAAGAAGCTGCGGCATCCCAAGCTAATCCAGCTGTACGCCGTCTGCACATTGCAGGAGCCCATCTACATCATCACTGAGCTGATGAAGCATGGCAGCCTGTTGGACTACCTGCAGAGTAAGACTACCTTCCTTTAAGCTGCTTCTGCTCCGTTGGAGGATCAGGCTCCAGAGCCGCGCTTCAGATCTCGGCCGGCATCATGGGATGCTGCACAGACTAGGAATAAAACAGACTGGCTAAAAATGAGGAAGAGTTTAGGTCTCATTTTAAATAATACAGGTGTGCTGACTGGTGATGCTATCTGGCAAGATTTACAGTAGCTGTATTGATTTACATAAAAAGTAGTCTTTGTACCATAAGCTCTAAAATTTCTAAAAGCAAACGTGGAGTGAAAGATTTTACCCAGAAATCTTGTTCTAAGAATGAAAATGAAGGATCTGCAGAGCCATTTTGATCCTCAAAACTGGGTCAGATGCAAACAAATCATATTTTTTAGCCTTTCATTCCATCAATCCGTTTTTTTTTTCTTTTTATTTGGGTAGTGAAAACATAGTCAATCATGAAAAATAGAACATCAAGATGTTTACAAACCCATATTTTCTTTTTAACATCACAACCTAACATATACAGGCAGCAGGTTAAAAAAAGAAATGATAATTAAAATAATACAAAAAATTAAAAAAACAAACAAAAAAAAAACAAATCACCAATCAACCTTCATCACCAGCGGCAAAAGGCTAGTAAAGGTTTTTTTTTTTTTTTTCACATTTCACCAGAACACAGTTCAATCCAACGAAAGATTAGTCTTATCCAGAACTGGTAGCCAGACTTTTTTAAACTCGTCAATGTTGTCACAAAGGGCATGTGTTAATCTTTCCACAGGAAGAATCTTCAAAAACCTCTGTTTACCAATCCTCTATGGTCAGAAAATCCAGAATTTCGGAATGGTTTTTCTTGATCAATCCGTTTTTAAAAATATGTTTAATTCCTTTTGGGGCCACAGGGTTGTTGGAGCCTATCCCAGCCACTGTCGGGCCACAGCGAGTCATGCAACTACACAACCACAGACACGTTCAGAGACTATTTAGATCAGATAGTTCATGCAAAACACCTGCATTGACCCAAAGGATTATTGCAACATGAAGCTGGATGTTCCCAGAGTGCTGTTGGATGAAGAATTTAAAGGAAGGGAAACATTTTGGGATAGAAATGCATTGAAGCATTACCCAGCTCATCCGTCACATCTCCTATGCTCAGTCAGGTTCAGAACCAACCAAAATGCCAAAGAGGGCTTAGTTGGGTTTAGGATAACAATTACTCAACTGCTGTTCAGATAAGTTCGTTTTTTTGTTTCTTCTGAAATGAAGATCTCTGCGTCTAGAGGGAGAGCATAATGCTGCAGATTCCAAGAAGCTGAGGTCCAGTGGAAAGTCTTTCAGTCAGTCATGGAGTCGGTCAGCAAAGCAGCTTTTAGAGGAGGAGGAAAACATGCTGCACCAAAGTAAACATCACTGAGTAATAATTTTTTACCTTAGTTTTATTGCCAGTACTCAAGCTGTTCAGTCAGCTAAAGGCTGCTACCAGAACAGAACAGGTTCCTTCACGTCATCTCCAGCAAGCATGAGCTGAAGCTCCCGCTTTGGTGTCTTTAATTGGTGTTTAGTTGTCAGAGTTTAAGAGATATTAAATGTTTGGTTTCCTTTAACTGTAAGTCATAATCATAAAAATAAAAAGACTTGATAAGTATTAGTGTGGCTGTAACAAATGTGGGACCTTAACGGCAGATTGATTCACCATCATCAATCATTTCATGATTCATGTGCTTCTGGTTATTAACTGTAAAAGTCTCAGCCCCTCATTCCTCCAATAATACAAACTATCAACTTGGAGGTTTTATTGATGTTTTTTTCTGTTCTTTATCAGCGTAGTGATTATTTCTGTCAGTGAGGACAGTGATTCTGATGAAGCTTTCTGTTACGGTAAACAGTATTTTGTTGCTTTGCTCCTGTTTCCTGCAGTACATCTGCCCGTTTGTAGAGGTTGACTACTGTTCCACGTGTTTGTCTTGGTAACCTTGTGTGTGTTGAACCTTTCCCGGTACAGAGCCGTCACAGCTGTAATGCATGCAGCCATGCCCACCTGTCAAAAGCTCTGAGAGAGATGCCCTGCATTCTTAAGCAATGAGCTAGGTTTATTTTTGGAGCTTTCTTTGGTTACAAATCATCAGGTGGATCTCTTTGACAAATGATCTGTATGAAGATAAAATGTCAGAACATGTTTTACTAGTTTTATTACTCAAACCTCAATGACTTATAGATGTTCATAAACAGATGAAACTAGTTTTTATTTACAAAAACGTTTTTATTTGATCACTTTCATCATCAGAAATCTGCACCACAAGATGCATTCTTCTGAGTTTGGGAAGCCTCTGATTGGTTAATGGATTCCATTTGAATGGAGTTACAGAATGGATTAGTCTACACTGAGAATCCTTCAGAGGAACTGCTCTAGTTTGTGTGGAAACGGGCTGAGGAGTGGCTGCTCTCCTCAGCTGAACAGTACAACATTTTGCAAGGGGAGTTTTCTCTTTTTTGAAGGATGCAGATGTGCTCTGGCTCCTTCCCCTCGGTCTGCTCTGGGTTTTCTCAGGACAGACAGACATCAAATCATAGAATCACATCTCATCTGAATGCATGAATTACAAACAATACAGCAGCTTCTCTTTTGACAGCATAAGTTTCTTATCTGGTAAATAATGGAACATTTCAAATACTGAACTTCTCTCATTGGCATCATGGAAAATCCAAAAGATTAGGAGAACATCTGTGCACCTGGCCTGGAAGGGTCAATAACTACTTCTTCAGACAATAATATGCAAATATAAAGCACATTACAAGCTGACAAAAGACAGATTCTGAGTCCCACAGAAGGGATGTGGGAATAAACCCCCAGGATTACGTCTGAAGACATTTACCAGAAAGGTGACACTTGAGCTCACATGGGTCTTCCAAGTGACCACAGACAAACCTCACATCCCGAATCGCAGTGAAAATGTGTGGGCAACACCAAAGAGGGGAGTGTGAGCAAGAAGAGAAGTGTACAATCCCAGCAGGCTATCCCAGGGAGTCTGGAGGGAAACATGAACGTCAGTCTAGGTGTAACCGTTTGAGGGCAATTCTACCATAAAAACTAAACATGATTAAAAAATATGTAAATGCTTCTCTCACTCCAATCGGACCTGACTTTAAAACACGTTTCAAATTTAAGGCCTGCGACAGCATAAACATTTTTAATTTCTTAAAATAAAAAATTGGTGTGTATTTATTGGACTTGAAATATGGGATTGGGCAACTATACATTAGGACTTAAACACTGTCCATATAACCTAACCTGACAGAATCCAATGTTAAAGGATCTATGCTAGAGGAACAAGCAAATATATGTTTTCTATGCAACTGTAATTGTCACTTTAAAAACCTATAATAAACAAATAATGAGTTATTTATCATTAAAGAGTAGTTACATTTATTTTTCATTACATTTAGTTACATGTATAAGTTACATCTGGCCCTTTGAGGACAGACACTATGATGTGGCCCTCAGTGAAAATGAGTTTGACCCCCCTGTTGTAATACAATAACAAATAGTGTGTTTATTGATCTAAGGCAGACAGTTTACTCTCATTTCATATTTTTTATGTTTTTCCCAAAATCCTTGCAACTGAATATTGTCTGAGTTGAAAACATACAAGACTCCATCAACAAAAATCTTACAATATTGCAATAAAAATCCTTTCAAGTCATATTTTGATCTCTCTTCAAAGTGTTCCCAGTGTTCTTTTAATTATGATGATGCTGTTTTTAGCCAAAATCAAAATTTCTGAATCCTTCAGTAAAAAAAAGTCATTTTCTAGTCCAAATATGACTTTGATTATATTGATTTATTTAAGACATTTCTGCTAAAATGCATTTTTATAAATTAACTCATAGATGTAATAGGTGGGATTTGCAGTTATCAGTATTTTTGTATAGCTGGGGATAGAAACATAATTTGATGCTGAAGAGGCTGTTAAATTAAAGCACAGATATCAAATACTTACGTTCTTCTCACCGTTTTTTCTTTGTGACGTGTTACAGAGACTTTGTTTATTACTAAAATAGATTAAATCATGTTGGTGCTGATTCCTGTTCTATTGTTTTAATCAATAACCTGCTGCTTGGTGACGTGCACAAATATGTTGTCAAATCTGTTCTATTCTGTTGTTCTTATTTTTAGCTGTAAAAAGTCAAGAATGTTGCAGAGCCTCACACGTCAATTTTGAAATGTGTGCAGATCTTTTCTTAAATACTGAAGTATACGTTTACGTTTTTTTCCACCTGATTTTCGACACTTTCTGACTATTTGAGTGGCTCCTTTTTAACACGCCTTCCTTTTTTCTCTGTAGAGGATAAAGGTGTCACTTTGGCCATCTCCGACCAAATCGAGATGGCCGCTCAGGTGGCGTCAGGCATGGCTTATCTGGAGTTGCAGAACTACATCCACAGAGACCTGGCAGCCCGGAACGTTCTGGTGGGGGAGAACAACGTCTGTAAGGTGGCAGACTTTGGCCTTGCCAGGGTCTTCATGGTGGGTTCCCTTTCAAGGAGCATCTTTATTTTACTGCAGGAAACCCCGATTCTGAGTGCAAGGAATTGTTCAGATTTGCACATGGCTCTGATGGTTCTGTAACAACCCGAATGTGTGAACTCGCACCTCAGCAGTCCTTCTGGGTGATTTGTGTGTTCACTGCTTCCTGGCTTTGCTGTTGTAGCGTCATTTGTTTGTTTTTATGTGTTTTC
This sequence comes from Oryzias sinensis, assembly GCA_037389245.1. NCBI lineage: Eukaryota > Metazoa > Chordata > Actinopteri > Beloniformes > Adrianichthyidae > Oryzias > Oryzias sinensis. Next base: position 15,248,122 of record CM074509.1, on the reverse strand, counting down.
AGAAAGAAAGTGAAAATGTGTACGAGGCCAAGGAGGGAACCAAGTTCCCCGTAAAGTGGACCGCACCAGAGGCCATCCATGAGAACAGATTCACCATCAAGTCAGATGTTTGGTCCTTTGGCGTTTTGCTGTATGAAATCATGACATTTGGGCAGGTGCCTTACCCAGGTAAGACCTTCAGAACCCCACAGAACAAGTTCAAATGACTGCACAGACATCTCATCTGTTGTATAGTTTCTGGACCACAATCCACTCCCCCCCCCCCCCCACGACATGTCCTTAAAACTCACCTAGCTTTAACCCTTTAACGCTGGAGCTTTAGCCCCATTTACATTCTTTAAACAGCTGGAGCTCTTTAACCATTTGTGCAATTAAACGTATTTCCAGCAGATTCTGACGCAGAGAAAAAAAAACAGTTTTGCCCTGATAAACAAGACCTCACAGTAGTGAAGTGGTTACACTTCAACTCTTCAACGTAAATCGTCTGATTCTGTTGCAGATTAAAATGACTTTACTCTGACATGCAACACATTAGGGTGATGCATGTCAGAGTAAAGTCATTTTAATGTCTGTGCAAAGCAGCTTTTCTCCATGCCAGTATCAGCTGATTTACGTTGATTGTGTAAACAGTTGAGGACTAACAGTATGTCAAGAGCTTTTTTCATTTGGACGTCACCAACGACATCTTGAGTGTTAAAGGGTTAATGACGGTCATTGTCAGGCCTCTGAACAGCCTGATGATAAAGTTTAACCAGATGTGTTGCACTGGTTTAACACATCTGCACTGAGGGGCAGGGCTGGGAATTCATGTTATTTCATAACTTCTGTCCTTCCATCGTTCTTCTAGGAATGTCCAACATTCAGGTGTCTCAGAGAATCACTACAGGCTACAGGATGCCCTGCCCCCCCAACTGCCCCAAGCTCCTGTACGACATCATGTTGGAGTGCTGGAAGGAGAACGACCAGGAACGGCCTACGTTTGAGACCCTTCAGTGGAAACTGGAGGATTACTTTGAAATGGACATGAACTCTTACGATGATGCTGCCCGGTATTAGAAATGAAGCTCCCCAAAGGCCTAATTCAACTGCCCTGAACGTGGAGCAGGTTCAACTCAAACACCTCTGGAAATCTGAGATGAAGGATTTAAGGATTCATGCTGAATCTGGCATACAGAGACTGGTTAAGGCCGAGTTCATGCCAGCATTCCTGCTCTCGTATACAGGCTGAATGCAGTTATAGGCCAACAGTGTCTTTCTACATACCTGGAGTGTCTGTAGACCTGGAGCGACAGGTTCTGTTGGTTTCTGGCATTTTGCACATTCTTTCCACTGGTGACGAGTCAGACGGCTTCAGGAAGCCTGAGAGTATCACAGCAAAGTTCACGTTAAAGTTCACCCTGTTTGTGCACTGGCTCTGTCCTCACGAAAGCATGAAGGAAAAAGAATCTTTGAACTGATGTTAACTGAACAAGAAATTCCTGATAAATTATTCTATGATGATGCATTAAAAGGAATCATGCGGATGTGACTCTTTTGTGATGCGATCCACTCTTTTGGATGAAACTGTTGACGGTTCAGACGAGTCGCCGTCTTTATGCTTCGTCTGTGACAGTCGTCCCTGTAAACTCACTGACAAAAAATGTTTTCAGCGCCTCACCCACCGAGTACTGATGCTTCGTCTGTGTGTGAAGACTACTTCTGCACAACCTGCACTCACCCCACTGCCCTGCTGGAAAAATCTGCCGTTTTTTATGTTGTGGACACATCTTTGGCTGTATATGAGACAGAAAAAAATGTTTATATATGAATAACTGTTTTTAACTTAATTGTCTTTACCATAATGTGATTAAATGACTTTTAATGAGCAGGACATGCTTGGGTTTTTATTTGGAGCTTTTCTACATATTCAGATCATGTGGGGAGACTACGTTTAATGTGGGATGCTACACATCAAAAGCACTTTACTATAGGACAAAAACAGAAAAGCCAAACATTTACAGCTGCTGAATTAATCCTGAACAAGTTTATTTTCAGGAACTCCTGTGACTCTAAAAGGGATCCAGTGGATTATATAGAATGGATGGATAACACTAAGAAACCCCTGAATGTTTGGATTTAATTGACACAATTTTTACTCCAATACAAGAATAAAAAAACAAAATCAGGGGTCCCTTTGTTGATTTTTATGTTAATGTGTGGCCCACTTCTTATCAAATGTTACATCCGTCATCTAATCCTGGTTTTGGGGATCCAGTCAGTGGAGATCTGCCCTCAAAGATGAATGCTGAGGCTCCAGCTCCCTCCTGTCTGTCTGGTCCAGGACGTAAATTCCTCCCGTCAAACACCGCTGCATTCCTCTTCTCAGAGTTTAGAGCTTCAGACACTTTGGCTCAGTTATTTAGAATGACTCCGGCTCATTTTGACATCAGACATTCTTTATCAAGCATTGTTACTCCATTGAAAAGAGCAGAAGGTTTTTCTTAGGTGAATGTGGAAGAAAGGTCAGGTTCCAATTCCTAGAGTGGCCACACGGGGGAGCCAACACTTCTGTCTTTCCTGCATTCAGAGCTCCTAATATTCCAGTGAAACCTCCAGCTAAGAAAACCTAAGATGAATAACAATGAGATAACTAATAAGAACCTAAACAGGCTGCAGAAACAATAATCAACCATCTAAGAAGAAAATGTTACAGGTTTACTTCTGGTCAGAAGTTACAGAATGTGCATTCATTAGTCTACAGTAAGAATCCTTCATAGAAACTGCTCTAGTTTGTGTGGAAACGGGGTGATGCTCTCCAGCTGAACAGTAAAACATTTTTGCAATGAAAAAAATGAGCAGAGGGGAGTTTGCTCTTTTTTGAAGGCTGCAGATGTGCTCTGGCTACTTCCCCTCTGTCTGCTCTGGGTTTTTTTTTCAGCACAGACAGACATCAAATCATAGAATCACATCTGATCTGAATGCATGAATTACAAACGATACAGCTTCTTCTCTTTTGACTGCATAAAAACAGAGATAACGCATTTTTTCTCTTTACTTTTCTAATCATGACAGAACATCCTAAAGGTTTGTGTTAAAGACAGACGCGGAGGGAGAGCCCACAAGAAACAGGTTCTTTAGCTGATCCTCCTTTTACCTGCATTCTTTCTTTGCTCTCCGCACCGACAGGTTTTCTATGCAACACCGCCTTCTAGTGGTAAAAAGATGAACTCCACCCATAAGAACCCAGACCTTTCCCTTCAAATTAGAGGTGGACCACAGAACACATTACTAATGTTTTTCTGTTACATTGATGGCACCATTAGTTCTTATAAAACCCTTTACAAGAAAAATTGTTAGCATTTCTTTAAATAAGACATAAAATGATTTCACATAACAGGTGAGTATTCTAACTTTGCACCTTACAGTAATACTTAGTGATCATTTTAACAAAGAACAGACAAAATGTTCAGGTGCACCCAGCTACCGTTGCTTCTAGCTAACAGGAAACAAAGATTCACAAAAGTGTGAGGACAGAATTCACGAGTGGCAGATGATCAGCTGAATGTAAGGCAAAAGTTGGAAGAGGGGAACCTGCAGAGGCTGAGACACCCTTCAAAAACCTATAGGAGACCAATAAAGAGGTGGGTGAAATAAGGCTTCATGCTTCAGAAATGATCAGTTTTCATTTCATGAAATGTCGGTTTTCATTTTTCAAAATAAGAGCATCTGGGCATGCTTCACTGTAAGGTGAAAAACAATTGAATTCTTTTGTGGATCAAGTAAAGATGAAATAAAGATTAAATTGCACCAACCACACCAGAGGAGTCTGACACCAGGACATTTTCATCTGATTTACTGTAGAAATATGGATGACATGGAAAATCCCTTTAAACAATCGGGTTGGAAGATGGGGACAAGTGGAAGATTTAGAGGAAGGTAATATTGATGCTAGTTCAGAAACTCCACACTTATGATTCAGGGATCAATAAAGCTGTGGTTCCTAAGAAATGATCAGCTGCAGAATTTGGGAGAATTTTCCCTCAATATTCTCTCTGATATAACTCTTTTTCTGTGAAAAAGTTCAGAAAGTCTTTCCTTGACCTCATGAGTCTATTTAGGCTCACAGTTAACCACTCAGGAGGTATCTTAGTTCTGCAGGGGGGAGACTGTCCACAACAGGCTGTACTTTCTCCGGAGGCTGCGCTCATTTGACATCTGCACAAAACTGCTGCACGTTTTATCGGTCGTACGTGGAGAGTGCTCTCCTCTATGCTGCTGTGTGCTGGTGCAATAGCAGCAAGAAGAACATCTGCAGGCTCAATAAGATGTCACGGGGATCCCAGGGACAAAAACCCAAGAGCAGGAAACACAAGACTCAGGTCCAAAATCCAAAAGGGGCTTTACTGCCAAGAGCGAAACAGCAAACTCGAAAGAGCAAGACCAAAATGACTCCTCGACACAGTACAACAGAAACTCAAACCTAATCATATTGACACACACCTGTGACTCTCACAGGAGACCTCAGGAAGGGGAGGGCCTCCAGGAGAGATCACAGCAGAACAAAAGAAACACAAGATCATCAAGAGGACGAGCTCAGTGGTGGGACTGACGCTGGATCTTGTGGAGGAGTTGTCAGAGCAGAAAACTCTGACCAGGGTCAGGACCATCCGGAGGAATCCCTCACTTCCCCAACAGGAGGAGGACATTCAGCAGTGGACTGCTGTCCCGGCGCTGCTCCACAGACAGACTGAAGAAATCTCTTGTTCCTCGTGCCATCAGGCAATACAACTCTCAAGCGGAGCATCTAAGAAGCAATTGTTTTTAATTCTTGAACCCACTGATTTTGAAATTGTTTAATCTTTTGATTTTTAATCTATCTAATCCATTGATCATTTTTAATCTATTGATTATTTAACCATTGACCTTTACTGTTTATTAATATGTGTGAGTTTTATGATTGCCAGCAGATGTCCATTTATTCAAATTTCCTCAGGGATTATTAAATACCCCATCTATCTACGTATTTATCTGTCCGTCCGTTCGTCTGTCTATCTATCAGGAAACACTTTTACTATTTATCAAAAGCTGATAATATGATGATAATATTTCTAAATTGTCTCTAGGACAATGAATGGAAGAATGATGGTTCATTTTTAGTGACAAGAAGAAAATAGGACGTTGCAAAGAAATACAACATTTTCTTATGACGCTTAAAGAAATCAACATTGCATTTTGCATTATAAAAAATGTTCTTATGGAATAATAAAAACTGCCTAAACAATTTATCATTGCCAAATAATTGAAATAGCTTAATGAACATATTGACAGTTTTTCACCAAAACAGTTCATAACAAGTAAAAATGAAAAGACAGTGGTCCTCTGATGTGCAGCCCTCCCCTCTGTGTGGGTGTTTGTGCTGCTGATCAGGCATTGTGTCCTTGTTGTTGTGATCCTGCAGGATTGTTTTCAGGGTCAGTTTAGTGAGAGAAAGTCTGATTTACAGTCTAATCACATTGCAGTGATGGGTTAGGGGAGGTTCCAGAAGTCGTCTCCGTTGGAGCTGAAGAAGGCTGCCGGGTATGATGGATGGACTCTTCCTAGACAGCTCACATTGATCCCCCGGGCTGTAATGCCCCAAGCAGAAACCAGCATGGAAACATCTTCTCAAAGATGAATGACCTGCTCCTGCAGTCTGCAGCCTCCTCTTTTCGGCTCGGAACCTCCACATCTCCATCGTGTATCAGCTGGCAGCAGCAGTAAGAGCCTCACTATGGCTCATGTTGAATGTTGGTGGAAAAGGGAATTAATTAGCAAAGCCACGGTAGTCATGACCCCCTCATTAGCATCTCTTTTTCTAATTATCTTCACTCAGTTGGGGTGCAGGATAGAATGACATCAAGCCAGGACAATAAGATGTGCGATAATTCAATGTGAAAGAGTATTTTTCATCTTCAGTGAGCATCAGGAATGGAGTTAGGCAGTGAAGCATGCAGAGAAACAGGAACACAATCCCCTTTCTGTGTTTCTGCTCCTGCATTGAGCTGCATGTGCCAGACTCACTTCATCAGAGAAACTAAGCGCTCCTACATCATTTCCTTCGAGCACAACAGGAAATATGTAACTGCAAAATTTCACCTTAAAAGCCTTGTTTGCAGCAGTGTGTTGTGCACAATCACATCAGTGAATCAAGACTTACTTAACCCTCTTATGTCATTGCATCAACACACATAACAAGTTTGGTCCTAGAAGTAACCCTGTAATCGAAAGATGTAATTGTGTCCTATTCCAGATACAACTGATAGTCCACCTTTTCAGAGGTTTTCTACTGCAAGGATAGGTGACTATGTTGTCTTGGTTCAGGTTCTGCTGTCAGGGTTTGTGTTTTCCAGAGTCACAACTTTACTGCTCTATCTGCTGGTCATCCACAGCTCTTTTCTGTTGGTAATATCTCCCAGTAAACGTTAAAGTCTGGTTTTCTGTTGTTGCCCTTTCCGGAAAAAAANATTATTCATGAGAAGAGAGGGAGAGTACAATTTGAGAAGAAAACAGAATTGTTACATATACAAAGCACACACAAATAGAAGATGTTTCAGTGTTTCTATTTGTAGAGCAAAACTGTGGAACAGTATAGAAGCAGAAATAAAGCAATGTCCAAACATAAAAGTGTTTAAAATAAGATATAAAAATATGATTTTAAAACGATATTCAAGTATATCGGATGGATATTAGATGTATATATGTATGTAAGTATACATATGTAAATAATATATATGTGTATATTATTTTTATCTTAATATGCGCATAGTATTTTTCAATTATGATTCATGCTCAGTATTTATGACAGTCCTCTATAAAAATTATTATATTTTTTAGCTACATAGATTATATTATAAAACATTTTATATAAATAAAGAAACTGCTTGCTAATGTAATAAATATTGATGAGGAATAGGGGGTGAGTTTATATAAGTTTATACTTTTCAATCCTTTTCGAATATGTATAGTTGTATAATTGTTCATAACATATGTGTTCATATATTCTTTTTTGAATTTGAATTTGAAATGGTTTATTTCAAGCAATCAAATAGAAATAATACACCAAAGCAATATAATCATCAGTTGTACATTCATACAGTAACTAATCAAATGTAGGATAAATAGACATATTAATAAATATTGCTTGAAAGGGAGTGGAAGAAAGTGAATTTATATAATCCCACCCCGTTATACTATAACCATTTTATTACATGATTTATCAATATCCGGTTCCTAGCTTTTATCAGACAGAATTAAGAATCATAAGGTATCGATAAAGCACATGACAAAGATGAATTACTTAATTATTACGTAAAAAATAACTATTTTAGAAATCAACATTACAAATGCAGATTAGTCATCTGAAATATATGTAGATTATGTTACTTATAAAAGTCATTCATATGATTAAAACATAATACTATATCAGTAAAATACACAACACTGTTTCAGGAATTTTCATAGCAAAATTTCATCAAGTATCAAAAGTTAAAAACATGTGCAAAATTATGCTACATTAGGAAAGACTTTTGAATCAATTTATGAATATTTGGAGCAAGTGAAGTAATATCATTAAAATTCAATCAATTTAACAAATTTCAATAAGTGATTAATCATTTGTTTTACTTTTTTTTTATTTATTTTTTATTTTATTTTTTTTATAATAAAGTAATGCTGTAAGGGGAAAAATAAAAAGGGTCCATAATCTGTCGATTGTCCAAGGTTGGTATTTCTTCTTCTGCTGAATAACAGCCGATCTTCTGGGTTCAAAACAGTTTATAGTTCTCTTCGATGTTATGTCTGCAGACATTAGATTCAGGTCCATATCCTTCTTCTGCTGATATCAGCTGCGGTGAAAGTTGAGGTCAAGTTGTCTGCAGGTCAGAACTCTGCTGCTATTCAGGTGACGTCAGACTTATGGAGAAAGTGATGAATCCAGGTGTCATATTTCTTGAAATTATTTGGCTCTTTGATTTATTACTCCACGTTGTTTCAGACAACCGTAATCAAGCACTTCTCAAAGTCCTTCATGGTGTTCACAACCAGAACCTTGGCCCGGTCCGGTGGACCGAGTGGTTTGACGTAAATCCTGCAGCCTTTAACCCAAGTGTTCTCGATCTGCTTCTGCTTCCTGAGAAGCCTGGCATGTTTGGAGATTTCAGCATTCCTTCTGGTCAGATGGTCGTTCAGATAAACAGCGGAACCTCTGAGATTTTTACGTTGATTCATCAGAGCTAGCTTGTGTTTTTGATTCACAAACCTGATGAGGATCGTTGGTTTATCCGTCTCCTTTCTCCTGGGGAGCAGGTGGCAGGTCTCGATGGTATTGAGATCCAGGGAAATCCCTTTAGATGTGAGAAGAGATCTCGCATTTTCCACCAAACATGGTCAGTTTTGCTTGGTTGTTTGCAGAGTTTGCTGCTGCCTCACGCTGAGATGAAGGATTGGTTACTATATGAGGTGGACCTATGTCTTCTCCTGAAAATGAAGACTGACAATCATTCATCAAGAATAGTTCTTCCTAAAGCCTGATTGATTGTAGTACTTTGCCTCAGTTTATCTGCATATTCAACAGGGTGAAGTTTCTTCACGGCTCATAAATAAAGACTGTTGCCCAGAGATTCCAGCAAACTGTCTCAAAAGCTCCTAATGCCATCAATCCTGCTCTCCCTCATTTCACTTCATTGTCTTTTTGTTTCTGCGCTTTTCTGCATGAAGAAGCAACGATGGATTTGGCTCTTGAGATGGAGACAGGAAAGTTGAGATCTGGGCAAAGTGTTTAAGGCATTGGATAAAATGACACAGACAAATTGCCTAAACGATGGGATGGTCGTATAAGTTTAGAAATACCAGAAGCTTCACTTCCTTCTGCACTTGTTTTTACCTAAACGATAATAATGCAACGTTGGGTAAATCGTTCCCTTCTGGAGCATGGCTTAATTCTAAAGTATGTTGTGCTACAATAAGCTGTCTCCTCATTTTGACATTTGGACCATTATTTTATGAGAGGAAGATCTGATGAATCCTCCAGGTCCCTCGCTTGAAAATATCTGGGTTTGCCATTACAGTAGACAAAATCAACAGCTCTGTTCTTCCTAAAACATTTGAATACTTTTCACATTTCAAGTAACACAAAGGTTTTGATGTCTTCTCTGCATCGCGTTATTTTTCTTGAAGCGATCTTTAAAGAAACCCGTCTGATCTATGTTTGCCCTGATGACATCATGGAAAACAAATCTTCCAATTAAGGAATGTTTCCAGGATATTTAATCTGGATCTATCCTTTACAAACCTCTCTGTCTGCTTAAATGGCCTCCAAAGAGATTCTATGGCAGGGGGTGCATAAATCCAGGCCTCCTGCTGGTTTTCCGAGAAACCCTGCCTTATCTGCTGTTGATTGCCTGGATCAGGTGTGTTTAGGCAGTCTGGGATTTTCAATGGCAGGAAGGTTGGAAAACTTGCAGGATACCAGCCCTTGAGGCCTGGATTTGGGGGCTACTGCTCTGTGGGATCTTCAAGCCGTGGATGTCTTCAGTTATATGTTCTATTTTCCTTTAACACCACTGTGGTTGTGATGCTCTGAGGAATGGGAAGTTGGTGCTGGCAGGGTTTTCCCAAAATAAGTGAACAGGTGTTCAGCAGAAGTTTAAACCAGAGTGAGGATCCAGGTTTTTGTGACTTTAATAGTTTAATCATTCCTCCCTGAAGTCATCTCTGCTCTCTTTTTCTATCAGACATCTGCAACCTGATCTTGTCTCCTTCACCTCTTAGGTGTTCTTCTCCACTAAATCATCACGACTTGGAAACAACAATTGTTCATGTTTTAAATAAATTAAACATCTTGCTAATGCATGTTTTTAAAATAAAAGAATACTATTTAAAAATGACTGACTTGGTCTGAACTGGCTTTGCCCTGAGCGTCCTATCAGACCAGCTGTTTCTTCACTCCATCTGTCTGATTCTCTTTTCTCGTCTTTCTCTCCATCCTCACATCTATGTGACATTAACTTTGTGTTGGGAAGAGTTTAAAAGAATACAGAGAGTAAACTATATGTAAAAATAAAAACATTTTTAATTGTAAATTATGTTTTTGTTGTCACTTAGTGTTGTGATAGAATAGAATAGATTTCTTTATTGTTTTCAAATATCTCCAAATCATTCCCAACTAAAATCCAAAATGTCTTTCAGCAAAGTGATATTAAAAGCAACAGGATTAACTAAATAGTCACTCACAAAAACTAATTTTCCAAACTTTTAACAATATATAAAAAAACAAAACACCATCTAATCCACCATCACACATATTTCTCCCTTCTGCCCCTAGGATCAGCACATCATCATTTGAGTGCTGTTTCTGTTGGGAAAGGGGAGTGGATAACTGAATCAAGTGCAGACACAAACTGATAAGTTGAGTTTAATTTTGACGGCAGGCAGACGAGCAGGCAGGCAGACTGATGACAGGCGGGCAGATTACCATGTAGAGCAGCGGGCAGGCGACAGACTGAAAGAGATAAAATTTATTTAGTTGCTCTTGAGTGTGAAGATTGTTCAACCAAGGGCTTGTTACCACAGGGTGAGAACAATAATCTGCTTCGCTGGCTGGAATCCTCAGGACTAAATAGAGTCTGTGATGGCCTGCACGGGTGTGGGGTGCTGATTGTGAGATGAGCAGCAGGTGTTGGGCTCCCAAAGGAGGAGGCATGTATCAACAGAACCACAACGGTACCCCCACCTCGCGGGAAACCACCAGGCGATGGAAAAGCGGTCTGGGCGGCGCCTGCGAAGATCGGTCGTAAGGTCATCAGGATAAAGGACGAGGAACCCAGGTATTCTTGGACCATGCCCGCAGTCAGCGGTGCGGAACCCTACGACCGTCGAAAACATCGAAGAAGGCGTGGACCAGAGTAGCGAGGCGAGACACCAACCAGCGGGCGGAGGAGGGAAGCGGAAGGAGGGACCAAGGCACTGGAACGAACCGGCTTGAGGTGTGAAGACATGTGAGGATGAACCTTCATGGAGCAGGCGAACTTGACATGAGCGGGTTGATGACAGCAAAACCTCAAAGGGGCCCAAGTAACTGAGAATGCTTCCTTGGTCAGTACAGAGTTGGATATTCTTGGAACACAGCCACCTTCCTGACCAGGGCTATAGCAGAACGAAGACACTCGGGCATCAGCCACGGGGCAGCTGGATTCCGAGCGCGCGGGAAGTGCCCGATGAGCCAATCTCCACACTGCGGCGGCACCTGCGGTGTGCAGCACTGGACAGATGGCACAGAAACCTCCCTCCTCCTGGGCTGGAAGCAGGGGTGGCTGGAAACCCCAGAGAGCATTCAAATGGTGACATACCTGTGGCAGAGCGGGTGTGAGGGTATAAAGACATACTCAGCCAGTCCAATGTGTAATCACTCCAGGAGGAGGGTTGCCTCAGTCACACACGCGGGAGCTGTCTCCAGATCCTGGTTGGCGCGTTCGGCCTGTCCGTTGGTCTGAGGGTGAAAACCAGAGGACAAACTGACGGTAGCACCGATGGACCGACAAAAGGCCTTCCAAACTTGGGACGTGAATTGAGGGCCTCTATCCGACACAATGTCAGCAGGAAGCCCGTGAAGACTGAAAACATGATGGACAAGGAGGTTGGCAGTGTCAGTAGCAGAGGTAGTTTGTGAAGGAGCCACGCAATGGACAGCTTTGGAGAAAGCGATCCACAATGGTAAAGTATGGTGGTGTTACCTGAGACAAGGGCAAACCGGGTGAGCAAAATCCAAAGCTATGAGACAAGAGTGACCAGGAGCGGTGGGAGGCGGAGGAGACCAGCAGGGGTTGATGCGAGGCTTGTATTACGACACATGTTGGGCAGGCAGCAACATGCACCGTCGTCCTTCTCCAATGTGGAAGCCACCAGAATGCGTCTCAGCTTAGCGAGCAAGTGCGGAGCTTCAGGATGACAGGTACGGCGAGAGGTGTGACCCCACTGGATGACCTGTGAGCGAACAGAGTCTGGCACAAAAAGGCGATTAGCAGGGCCTGTACCTGGATCTGGTTGTTGTTGCTGGGCCTCTAAAACTTTGTCCTCGATCTCCCAAGGGCAGCAACAAGTGATGAAGGAAGGATGGGTTGCGGCAGTGTTGGTGCATCTAAGTAAACTGGCGAACAAGGCATCGGGTTTCTGGTTCTTGGAACCTGGCCTGTAGGACAAAAGTTAAAAGCGAGTGAAAAACAAAGACACCAGCGCCTGGCCGAGGGGATCGAGTTGTTTGCTGATTGTGGAGCCAGGAGAGGTTTTATGGTCAGTCCAAATGATAAAGGATTCTTGGCTCAGCATCCCAACCAGTGTCTCTGTTCCAAAACTAACAACAATAACAACTCTCGATCTCCACATAGTAATTTCTCGCTGGAACTGACACTTCTCAGCTTTCACGAATAACGGTTTTCCAATAATCTCTGTAGCACTTATTTGCACATGTTGGATATGCTCTGTGACTGAGGGGGAGAAAATAAGGATGTCATCTAGATAGACAAACACAAACCGGTTCAAGAAATCTCTTAGAACGTCATTTACAAGTGCTTGGAAAAACTGCAGGGCAATACAAAGACCAGGTATTCAAATTGGCCTAGTGGAGTGTTGAAGGCCGTCTTCCATTCATCTCCCTCCTTCATCCTTACCAGATGGTAGGCATTTAGAGGGTCTGTAGTTTGGAGAAGATGTGGCATCCTGGAGAGTTAAAAGCTGGATATTGAGTGGCAGGGCATAACATGTTCTTCACAGTGATGCTGTTCAACCCCCTAAAATCTATGCAGGGATGGAGAGTACCCTCTTTCTTCGTGACAAAGAAAAACCCAGCCGCTACTATGGAGAAGAGAGAGGTCTGATGATTCCTGCAGCTAGAAGTTGTAATGTAGTTTTCCATGGTTTCCATTTGTGGCCTGAACCTTGTAGGTTATACAGGCGACAGTTGGTAGAGGGGCCCCTGGGGGCAGGTCGATAGCACAATCATGGGGCGGTGTGGTGGAAGGACAAGGCCTTTTTGATCCTTGCAAGAACACTTCCTTAAGGTCATGATAGACTTCTGGAATGGTGGCCAGGTCCGAATTGGGGATGTAATTGGAAGGACCTGAAAGTTCAACAGAGGAGCAGGATGTGTGACATGTGTGTCCTCCAGTTCAGGATGGTCCCTGTCCTCAATCACATGAGAGTTGTGCCAGAACCAACCAAGGATGTCCAAGGACCACTGGGTTTTCTGGAGGAGAGCAGCCTGAGTGGGCTGTTAGTGAGTGATTACAGGGGTAATAAGCTTAGTGGGAGCTGGTGAGTGATCGGTAGAAGCTCCGACCATCTAAAAGCTCGTGCCACAGTGGGTGAAGGAGGTTCTCTAGAGAAGACGATCTGGGACCTTAGGAATACTGGTCAAGGAAGTTAGCCTCTGCTCTGAGTCCACCAATGCCAGGAACTGGATGGGGCGACTGATTAATGCACAGCGTGGCAGAGCAAGGGTCTTTGTGTGGGTGATGTTAGTTGAGGAGTGATCGTAGTCAATACCCCACGCTACCCCCAATGACCGCTGTCTTTTGGCCGGATCAGACAGGAAATGACAACATGTCCAGGAGTTCCACAGTACAGACAGGCCCCACTAGATATTCATCGCTGACGTTCCTTAGTGGAGAGGCCGATCAGTTGCATGGTTCCTCAGGTGGAGGGCTTGCAGCATGGGCGGGTGAAGATGAACATGAGGAGATTAATGAGCATTAGTTAGTCCTGTTCCTTGCTCGATCCGCCGCCTGTTGTCAGCCTGATTGTCAGGAGATGAGGGTAACCTAAGGTTGAGGGTGGATCTCTTGAGGCCAACTCATCTTTCAGCTGCCCGTTGAGACCATTTGTGAACAAAGCCTGCAGTGCCTCGTCATTAAAGCCCACATCTGCAGCCACGGTCTGGAAATCCTGAATACTCTGCAGCACTCGGGCTCCTTGTCTCATGGAGATCAGCTGCCTTGTGGAATCCTCATACTCTCACTGGATGTGGTCAAAAGCAAGTTTTAAGTTCTCTACAAAGTCAAGTAGGACAGCTGCCCAAAGCCATGCCCGATTCGAAAGAGCTTCTGCCCACTGCAATGCCTTGCCATCCGGAGATAACAACATATGACACCTTTGCTTGGTCACTGGCGTAGAGAGAGGCTTCATGTTCAAAATTAAGGCACTGTAACAGAAAACCCACACACCCACAGGTCTCCGAATATGGTTTGGGATCGGGATGTGGGTCTCACAGCTGCAGGCGGGTTTCCAGGAAAAACAATTGAAGCGGATGGAGTAGGTTGTGCTGCAGGAGTGGTTATTGTGGTGGACAAAGGCTGAGTGAGTCGATCCAGCGAGCCAGGACTGCGTTGAACCTTGATGATCCAGGTTAAGAATCATCTGTTAGGTGGCGTGAAAGTTCACATCAGGAGTGAGGAAGGGGATGCTGAGCAGGGTCCTGGGAAGCAGACATGTCTGCTGGATCCATATTAAATGGCCAGATTATTCTGTTGGGAGAGGGGAGTGGATAACTGAATCCAAGTGCAGACACAAACTGATAGAGTGGGATTATTTAATTTGACCAGCAGCCAGCCAGCAGGCAGGCAGGCAGGCAGGCAGGGAGGCGATAAAGTTATTTTAGTTGCTCTTGATTGTAAAGGATTGTTCAAAGCCAAGGACTTGTTACCACAGGGTGAACAATAATCTGGCGCTGGCTGGAGGTCATCCTTAGGACTAAATAGAATTCTGTGATGGCCTGCAGGTGTGGAGGTGCTGATTGAGATGAGCAGCAGATTGTTGGGCTCCAAGGAGGAGGCATGCTCATAGAACCACAACAGTTTTAGTCAAAAGAGATAAAAAAGTTTTCCGTGTTTCTGTACATCTGAGATTAAAGAAATTATTTAAATAAAAATAAGCACATGAATACTAATACTGTAAATTCTGCTCAGTACAGCTGCAAGACACTTGTTAACATTTTACTGTTGTAGCTTTAACCTGAATGTTGCCAAGCCGGTTTTTAACACTGCTATAACGTTCCTGCTGTCTCTCAACCATTTAGAGAAGCTTTTCTTCATTTCACACCACATCTTTGTCCCTTTGTGTTTTCTGTTTTGAGACCCCGATTGTTTTTTTCTTTTGCCTTTCCAAAGCGGCTCTTTCATCAGATGATCCCACAATTCAAATACAAACAATCAGGCGTGGCGTCTGCGCGGCTCGCGAGCGTCTTTCAACACGTTCAATTCAGTTCAATTCAATTTTATTTGTATAGCCCAAATTCACAACAACAGTCGTCTCAATGGGCTTCGTATCGGTATTGAAAAGTGAAACATAAAAGTAAAAAGGATCATGAATAGGAATCACTATTCATGATCAATAGGAAAATACTCAAATGAACTAACAAACTGACTAAAAGCTATACTGGCATCCTGCCCTTAGACCTTCGCGGTAAGGCTTTCCTAAAAAAGCAGATTCGGAAAAAGCGAAGAAACCTCAGGTGTCCACACATGAAGGAGGATCCTCCCCAGGACGGACAGTCGATTTACCAGAACTCTTGAAGAATTAACATCTAGCGCTAGCATCTAATATCAGCGACAGTTGAAGTAGCGATGGAGGCAGGAGACAGGAACCACAGCCAGGTGTAGGAGCAGGAGCAGAGACGAGGTACAAGATCAGGAACAGGAGCACGTATGAGCCAACTGGAATCTGGAAGCACTCCCACTCCCCAGGGGGGAGAGGGAAAGAGTGACAATACATGAATCGCACTGCACCAAACAGAGCATAATTGAACTAAATGATGAATTATGATCAAAAAATAGAGGAGGAAAGATAGAAGTAGATGAGAAGAGACGAACCCAGTGCACCATGATTTTCAACTTCCTTCTAGCAGCCTACTAAAACAAATACTTTATTAATTTATATTTCAACACATTAACATTAAGTTAAATAATCTCTGAATACTAACTAGTCTGACAATAAGCCTGTCCAAAGAGGAATGTTTTCAGTCCAACTTTGAATGTAGAAACTGAATCATACACCTCTCTTACATGAGCTGGGAGTTTATTCCATAAGACAGGGGGCTTGGTATTTCGCGCTCTACCTCCAACCGTACCTTTACTAATTCTAGGAAAAACAAGCAGTCCTGCATTTAGTGAGTGAAGTGTTCTATTTGGATGGTAAGGGACTATGAGGTCCTTAATATGGGGCGGGAGCCGAGTCCATGTAAAGGCCTTTATAGGTTGGCACAGGAGAGATCTTGAACTTGATTCTAGAATCAACTGGGATACAGTGAAGTGAAACTAACACAGGAGTGATGTGATCTCTTCTGCTAGTTCCTGCTAACAATCTAGCTGCTGCGTTCTGAACAAGCTGGAGACTTCTTAAGGAACTCTTAGGACACACTGCTAACAAAGAGTTACAGTAATCCAGTCTCGACGTAACAAATGCATGGATGAGTTTTTCAGCATCACTCTTAGAAAGTATATTTCTGATCTTAACAATATTCCGCAGGTGAAAAAAGGCAGTTCTACATGCCTGGGTATATGAGCCTTAAATGATAATCTGGTCAGAAAATAAAACCCCAAGGTTTCTAACTGTGGAATTAGGGGCTATACTTATGCCATCCAGGGAGACTATCTGAGCAGACAGAGCATCTCTGAGGAGTTTTAGGACCTAGTATAATGACCTCTGTTTTTTCTGGGTTTAGGAGGAGTGTGTCCAGGTGAAATCAATGAAAATTAATGCTGTGTTTCTGATTATCTTTCTAGGGGTAACATATAAAAGCATAAACAGGATGGGTCTAAAACTGACCCCTGTGGGTTTCCATAGTTAACACTGAGAGGAATGTCCATTTAGATTATTGAACTGATATCTAGCAGGACGAATGAGATTCCAAACCACTGGAGGCCAGATCCTCTGATCCTATGTCTATAATCTATGGAGTAAAATACTGTGGTCGATGGTGTCGAGGCTGCACTGAGGTCCAACGGACCAGAATGAAAATGTAGTCCTTTTCTGAGAGCCAATAACAAGTCATTAGAGACTCCGCTAGTGCAGTTTCCGTACTGTGGTGGGGTCTAAACCCCGATTGAAAGTCTTCAAAGTGGCTGTTGTCCTGTAGGTGGCAGTAAAGCTGCTTAACTACAGGATTTTAGAAATAAAGGGGAGGTTTGATATCGGTTTATAGTTGGCCAAGTTGCAAGGATCCAAGCTGGAGCTTTTTCAGAGGTTTAACAACTGCATATTTAAAGATTTATTGGGCAGTAACCCAGGATTTCAGAAGGGGCATTATCATTGTTAATATGGGATCATTAATTGGGGAAAAGTTTCTTTAAGTAGTCTAATTGGGAATTGGGTCCAACAGACAAGTTGAGGATTTTGGAGGACATGTGGTGACGTTATTACCGCTTGATCCACAATAGTGAAGCAATCTAATGTTACAGGAGGTTTCCAAAGATACTCACTTATACCACTCCAGCCTGCTCTGAGCTTATAGTAGGAATAACTTGATTTAACTTATGTCTAATATTTGAGATCGTAAAATGTAGAAAATCATCAGCTGAGAGAAACAGGAACATGTGGTTCTACTGAGTTCTGACTGCGAAGGAGTTATTGCTTAATAGTGCTAAAGAAATCATGGATTGTTTCCATTCTCTGATATTAAGGTTAGATAGTACTGGCTTCTAGCTCTACATGAAACTTTTATAATTTAATAGGCTATGTTTCCAGGTATTCAGAACTGCTCTGGACCGGAAGCGGCGCCATTCTCTTTCAACTACGGGTTTTCTTGTTTAGAGAACGTGTTTTCAACGTTAAATACGGTGCTACTCGGTTTTGTCTGGCCGAACTTAGGTTTCAGGGGGCAACAACATGGAGTGTACTCCTGAGGTTGTAGGCATCATTAATAAAACTGGTCATTTATACTAGGACTAGAGCTGGGCGATATGAGAAAACTACTTAATATCGCGATATTGATTAATATTGCGAATACTTGATAATTTTAGCGGTATGTAAACAAATAACCAACAACCATAAGCATGATTTCCTTTTCACTGCAACAGTTTAAAAAGCAGCCCATGTATACTTCAGTGAGGCGGAGTCTGAGGTTTTAATAATGACTTATGAGATTACCTCGCGATCCATCACAAAATGTCTGTTTCATCATCAGTAAAGAAAAGACTTTCTGCATGTGAAAAGAGCAGACAAAGTAAGCGCCGCAGTTTCTGATCTTGTTTCCCTTTTCTTGTGGCCTTATATATAAATATATATAACATATCAATTTTGCCAACCCCAAACAATTTACTTTACATTGCATTAACAAAAAATTGAGGAATAATTTATTCAAACTAATTTCTTACGTCTATAAAAACTCAATAATTGTTTATACAACTCAAATTCGTATTTATCTATACTAATTGTCATACTCAATTAGATTAATCTTTTTCATCCTGATTAATTATATTTCTTGAACTCTCAAATGCCTAAGTTGAGCGACAGATATACTCATTTTTATAACAATAAAAAGAGAGCGGGGATTTGTTAAAGAATTTACAAATCGTTATAGTTATTACAAGTTGAAGCTGTGGGGGTGCTATCTAAACTAATCATCTCTCTTTTTCACTCTCACTCATGATTTTGAAGAGCATTAAGCTCAGTAGGGCAAAAATAACTTGGCAAAAACACAGTAAAACAACTAAACACATTTGGTCAAAAACCCACATAAACGGAAATCTCTCCAGACGGTAAAGGAATGATATCCCGAATAACTGTTGATTGCCAATCTAACTGGCAACACCAAGTTACCTACTTAGTGAATTAATTTGAATGAAAGTAAAATAACTAAATTAATAGAAGTTTTAAAGCGATTTAAAAAAATTGATTTATTTTAACTGAAACAAATAATTAAGTTAGATCAGTAAAAAATTTTTTTTTTCAACATCCATATGTGGTCTTATCTCCTCTCTTTGTGGAAAAAGTATTATCTGAGCTTCTGCATCCACTAAATCATCTTCAAATGGACACGCCATGCTGCTTCACTTGTGAATGAAGTCAGTTTATATAGAAGGCGCACCGATTACAAGCGCGCCACTCATTTTCATTTGTTTAACTTCTTTTTGTACATACACAAGCGGCGTCGAAGTACAAGTCGCACGCATTGTGGAATATGTTCAGCCTGACAACTCACATCCTGACTGTCAGACTGTGTGCAAGTCATTAGCACACCATGGGAGGAACATCAGCCTGTTGTCATGCTCAAGTGTTTGAATACACCACAACTTTGCCAAACAGCATGGACCTGTATTCTGTTCACAAGTTCCTCAGTTATGTTTTTATTTTATTTATTTTTTTTGGAATTTTTTTACTTATTGACAATCTGGGTATCATACATAAAATTACGAACAGTAACCATATAATCTAACGTACATCCCTCCCAGTTATGATGAGAAATTTTAATCCCTGATTTCCCATGAGTGTTAGGGAGCTAAGGCAGGTCTAACCCCCGACTCGCCACACCGTTGTCAGTGTTTAAAGAATGAGCAAGAAGTGAACGGAAGAACAGTTCTCCTTCGCTGGCATAGCATGTTTCATGCTGTGTACCACAGTAAGTTAGTTTTGTTTTTGTTACCCTGCTCTGCAGCGCCTTTTGTTAATTAAATCCCTTGCCTTGGAACCGTGTGCCTCCGTCTCTGCATTTTGGGTCCTTCCCGCTCACCTGCCCCTCCCTACCTGACAACACTCAGCTGGCTGATCTCTATAACATGGGTTAGAACAAGATCCAGGGTGTGCTTATGACAGTGGTGGGTTCATTCACTTTGGGTGAAACAACATCATCTAATAAAGCTGCAAAAAGCCTTTCCTAGGCAGTCACTGGGGTCTCAGCCCTTGAATATTAAAATCCTCTATTATTATAGTTTGATCAGAATCTAAGACAATGGTCGATAGGAAGTCGGAAAACTCAGTAATAAATTCTGAATATGGGCCGAATAAAACAGGTTTCAGTCTTCCTGTTTGGGTGATTATAGACAATGATGCTTTGATATTACTGCCAAACCACCTCCTTTCCCTATAATCCTGGATTTCTGATAGTTAGCATAAGTGGGGGTGCTTCATTCAGTCAAACATAGTCATCCTGTTGGAGCTAAGTTTCTGTTAAGGCTAGAAGACTAAGGTTATCACGCTCATTGAATTAGAGAGGGACTTGAGGAAATGGATCAATGTTTAATAAACCATTTAATTACATCATAATTCTGCTTGTGAGAACTGCTGTCTGTCACTTTAAGGTTTCTATAATGGCGCTCACTTTCATTTGTCTTTCAGCACATAAGCTAAAAGCTTGAACCTGCTTGACTTTCCCTGCATGGGTTTGCACCAGCACTATCCTAAGGGAGGCTCAGAGAGCGTTTTACACTGCTGCTCTGCGCCGGGTCTCATCTCTGGGTTGTCAGGTTGACAGACTAAGGCTAGCAGAAATGTTTCTGGAAAGAAGAGCGGCACCGTCCCAAGTAGGATGGACGCCGTCTCTCGAGGTGGACAGGGCTTCCCCAAAAAGCGCACTCAGTTGTCCTCAAAACCAACGCTTAGTTTTTGTGGGCACCATCTAGAAAACCAGCAGTTAAATGATGAAAAAGCGGCTGTACATTTCATCATTGACTAAGTTAGACGGGGACCAGAGAAAAAATTACGGTGTCGGACATCGTCTTAGCCAGTTTACACGAGCTACGTTTAACTTAACCACCTCTGATTGTCTATGTCGGGCATCGTACATACCTGCGTGAATCGAAACTCGGCGAACCTGGACTTACTCTGAGCGGGCACAGGCGTGTGGATTTTTCATATCCGCGATATTGTTTTTTCATATTGTGCGATAGCGATGTCGCGATATCAAATAACTATATTTTCAAAGTGTCGGTAACACTTATAAGATTCCTTAACAGCTTTGTTAACACGTGTAACATTATAAATTAATTTATAGGGTGTTAGTAAGACATTTATAAGTACAATAAGTCTAATAAGGTTTATTAAATTACTTAATTAACACATTTACAAGCATTATTATTAGGATGTTTTCAAGATGCTAATGATGCATTTACTGATATTATAGGTGCCTGTCACGTTCAGCTCGTCAGTCTCGGAGGCCATCCTCATGGTAGAAACACAGTGGCGGAGTCTCAGGACTTGATTTTACTCAAGCTTTATTTTCCATTTTTTTCTGTTGGCATTTCACAGTCATGGCAACTCTAACACCAACCAACAACCTCCCAATGGTAACAACTCCCACCTTTATAAGTTTCTCCTTTGAACTACCATCCTGAGTTCCCACAATCTGTTACACAAAATATTAAAAATATGTACATTCAAAGTTCCCCTAGCCCCTATAAAAATAAATAATTTCCCCATGCAAAAATAGATCCACAGACCATTCCTAAAACATTTCAATAATTCACTCCAATACTAAAATTACTAATCTAAATCTCCCCTGGTAACTATACAATGATTTTGGTTCCCTCCCTGGAACCAATATAAGGTCCTTGTACCCTTAGGGACCTCTTTTGCTGGCGGACCATTCCTGACACAGAAAACAGGGGTGAGTCATCACAATCAGACAAGGCATTGACAAGGCAGCAGGTGTAAAACAAATATTTAAATCTATGCTTTCCACAGGTGCTCCTGACCCAGAAAGAACATCAGCTGCTGCGCTTAACTTCTTTGCACAAAACCAATAAACTGTCAATTAACCCTTTCTGTCTTTTTCTTTAATGTGACAACTGCTCATTGTCACAGTGCCTAGCACAAATATTGTCAGTGTTAATAAGCAATAAGATTTATTAACAACCTTTGATAACAAATTAAGAATATTATTATTGTTTGGGGTTCTAGTAAGATATTTATTAGCATTATAGATGTCTCATACAAACCTAAGTGTTAATATGCTTAATAAGTTTTGATAACTAACTAACAAATTAATAGGCTTTTATTAATGTGTGTCAGATGCTAGTAATATATTTATTAGCATTATAAATGTCTTACAAAATACACAGTGTTAATAAGTTGTCAACATCTAAGTCAGACCATTGTCTTCCTAAATCCATATTACTAAACTGCTTATAAGCTTTACAAATGTATTAATTAACTTTGTTAATAGTTTATTAATTGTTTTGCAGCACCTCATCTAAAGTGTGGAAGTTTTTAGCACAAACAACCACAAAGCATAAGATTGTAAAAGAACTTTTATGACATTAAATCGAACTAAACATGCACAAATCGTTCTGTAAGGATATATGAATTTGATTCTGAAGAATAATTTTTTTAAAAACATATAGACAGGTGTTGGATGACTCTAGCATCAAAGCTATAAGGCTTAAGGATAAAGTATTAGCATCTATCCTGAGTGAAACATTCATTGCAAATCGCATCACCAGGAGACAGTTCTCTGGATTCAATGCCAACTCCAGTCAACCACTGTTGCCTTGCTTCAAAGTACACAAGAAAGTTGCACAAGCCAGTAATTTTTGAAGAACGAAGACAATAAACCTACAGGAGCCATGCTAAAGCTAACACAGCTAACCTGCCCGCGATTCATAATCAAAGATGAGCAGGGGTTAACTATCACCATTGGCTAATGAATCATCAATCAATCAGCAAATCAGGCGTGCTCTTTCAGCCAATTGAATGGCCTCCTTGACTGACTTTGCTTTCACACAGGTGACCCGCCCATCTTTGATTCTATACGGTGTTCGTTAGCGATGTTAACTTTAACGCTGGCTCCTGTAGGTTGTGTCTTCGTTCTTCAAAATTACTGTGTGCAACTTTCTTGTGGACTTTGAAGCAGGTAACCCGTGGTTGAATGCGGTTGGGTGAATGGCAAATTGTCTCACGGTGATGAATAGTGTTTCACTCAGAAGATAGATGCTGCCTATCACTATTATTAGCTATGATGCCAAAAGTCGCTTACCAATATGACATATGTTTTTAAAGGGTACACCATTGTCTGAATAAGTAATATATATCTTTACAAGCTTACATTTATTATCATAAAGTCTTTATCTTTTATGCTTTTAAATGTTGTTGATAACAAGCATCACGGAATATTTCTTAAGCATTAATAACTATTAACAAGGGATATTAACTCATTTGCTTCGTTTAATATGGTTTGGGTAATGATCGACTTCCGATGTTAATAAACCAGCCAGCATTTTCGGTATTTACAGGTGTAAATATCTTGCAACATCTGACGATAATAAGCCTATGTATTGAGACCAGTGCTAAACTTTTATTAGCCTATGGTACTGCTTTTATTATTGAACGTACTAATGCTATCATCTTAGTAAAACGAAACAATAACAATACTCTTAGTGACAACAGGTTGACAACTCAAATCTTATTAACAACCTTGACCAGGCACTACTGTAACTCAAATGAATGCGTCATTGGCATCTTGAAAACATCCCTGTAATGCTTTGTGAAATGTGTTAGCTTCAAGTAATTTAATAAACCTTAGTAGGCTTGTTGTTCTAATAAATGTCTTACTAACACCCTATAAATTAGTATAATGCTTGTTAATGTGTTAACAAAGCTTGTTAAGGAATCTTAATATAAAGTGTTACCAAGTAATCTTTTTGCACACAGTTTTAAAGACTACAAATAAATTCAAATGTTTGAACTTTCAAGTTTAACAGAAAAATAGACAAGAATTGACACACAATTGTGTCAATATAAAAAAAGTGCAATAAACTAAAAAAACTCCCAAAAACTCCTCAGTTTCTTTAAAAATGCTTTCTTCAAGAAATTAAAAGAAAGCTTAAAACAAAAATGTTCTTATTTAAATAGTATTGCAACTTGAATAGCTTTTTCAAGACAAATTAAAAGAAACAGATCGCTTAAATGGCCTCTATTCTGTGAGGCAACAAATAGGCACCATGGTCAGTGTGATTTCTGCTAAATGAACAAAAGCCTACAGATTGCGGGCAAGGAAGACTTTTTTTGTCGTATGGCGTTACATTGGAAAAATGCGAATGTAAAGACTGCTGCTGCAGCGGAGGTCTTACCATTGTTTTTGAAGTCTGACATTGAGCAAGCTCAAGGGATTCGGTGCTGCTTTAAGTGAAAAAAGGTTGGTGGTATTTCCCATTTATTAGGAGCATTATCTTTTGGCACAATTTGCAGTAGGCGTTACTTTGACTTTTATCGACTTTAGATAACGGCGTCCACACGGCGGGAACTTTTAGGGCGGTCAGTCTAATGCCTCTTGAACCTTCATCTGCGCCGACAGCTCGAGTTTAACTTCTCTTCAGGCGAACATTCGTTTTCTGCAAGTGTTAGGATTTTAGCGTGCAGATACCAACGCATGCAGCTTTGTAAATACGTTCCTCTAACTAGGCATTAGTGCGGATTTATTCAGTGATTGGTCTAGCCCTGTGATATTTAATTCTGATTGGACAAGAGGCGGGTCTTCCGAGGGTTTCTCCGTGTTCATTTAAGCAGTTTATCGCCAATAGACTCATTTCACTATCGAAAAAATGTAATATCGCGATAACGATAATTATCGTTTTATCGCCCAGCTTCAGAAGTCTGAGCCTAACATCCTAAGGATTCCCCTCGATGTCACCAACTCTGGCCTCCCGGATAACACATGACTGTAGCCGCTGGGGCTCCACGTTCCTAACCAGAAGAGCCTATAAGCTTGAGTTGAGTGTCCAGCGGGTGTGTCGCTGAGGGGAAAGAACAGCCACTAGTATGAGTCTCGGTGCTCTAAGTTTGCGTTTAGCACTATGTTTCCTCCCAACCGGTGCGAACCCCTGTGTGTTTCCCGGCTGTTGGGAGGGTGCTGGGGTGCTAACTAAGTTAGCCCTGGTAGCGCGGCCCGCGCTACGTAACATTCTTCTTGGCCTGGCTCCACTGTCTTGAACAGCGCTTCCGCTGCTCCAGCCTGGCCTCAAGTCTAACACAAGACTACACTTAACACACCTACCGCTATCTTCACTAAAGAAGGCAGGATCCTCACTGTTGTATGGCACATGGGGCAGGAGAAAGGAGAGGCAGAAAAGTGGTGGCCATGCTAGGTTCTAAGCTAAGACTAGCGGTGTTGTTTAGGTAAAAGAAAGTGGTTATTGTAAATGAGAAGAAATTCGAACAGCAAGCGGTTTAACAGTATTCCCAACTATAAGGCACTAGAAGTGGATATGAATATTAAACCAGATAACACTTAAGTAAGCAATAGTAGTCAGGCTAATGCCAAAGAAAGAGGCAACAGTCAAACCACGACTAACACTGAGCATTTCACCCATAAATAGCGTCACAGGAAGCAGAAAAGTGAAGTCTGAATTAGGATGTTTTTCTTTTGTCTGCTGTGTGATGCAATGTTGGGGTCCTTTGCTGCACGTTGGATTGTGCTCTCTGTACAAGAACCAGGGGAGGGAGGAGCAGCTGCGGCGGGGACAGCTGTGAAATTAGAAAATTGGGACTATAAATAATTTTCACAATTTCGGTTTGGCGCCCCAGCGCCCTGATACAACATTTGCTGCATACCCACTTTGCGCCCCTGGTGCTTGCATTACGACCCAGCTGTCCTGATTTCTGCAGGGCTCATCTCATAAGTATGGATCTGCTGGAGGCAGGAGGTTTCTTACTTTAGTGAAGTGTCCACAGTTCACATCCCACATAATAGGACTGTTTGCTATACTTCTTATGGCTTGGGTGTCAAAAACTCACCTGGGGGTTGTTAAACCTGCTAAGGAACCCTGGCTCAGTTCACTTCAATGTGAACCTCTACAGATCATCAAAAGCAAACTTACAAATTCTGACATATTGTCAGAACCAAAGATACAAAGATCAGCAAGTGTTGTGGGGGAGGGAGGTGCCTGGAGTCTGGAAAAACTGTTAGTCCTCCTGTTTCAGGTTAAATAACTTCATTTTGCCTTTATTTCTAATCAGATTAAAAAATGAGATCTGCCAAAAATGTGAATGTTCTTCCAAGTGTCAAACATTTCAAATAAAGGGGAACCAAGCTATCGAAATACCCAGAATGCAGCTGAAAGACCACAATGGTCAACTTTCTTTTTCATTGCATTTCTTTTCCATAATGCTTGCGCTCAGCGAGCCTGTGTTCCAGCCATTATTTAAAATCCATCAAGGCAATCTTTGCTTAAGTGATCCCGACAGTCACTGACCCAATTTTTGCTGGCTGATTTGTTTACCCGCTGCAGGAGAGTGTAAACATCCTTTATTTAGCATTTTTATTAATTACAAAGTTAACAAGGCTCTTAAACACCTTCATTAAATCAATATGAGCTGGCCTCCATCATTGAAGAAATCTAAATCAAAATTAATGGAAGAATTCCTGCATTTGATAACATTTTTGAATTTGTCTCCAGTCTTTTCTCCACATCAATCTAATGTCTCCACCCACAGCTTTGCTCGTGTTTTTTTCCCTCCTTAAAACAATCCAAGAGCATTTGTAATCTTCCCTAAGCATTTTGTATCTGCAGTTTAAAGCATATTTAGCATTGGAGTGTATTGAGTTTATATAGAAAATACAATCACAGCAATGTTACACTAATACGGTATGTTTTTCTGCCTCAACTTTGATAAATTTAAAAGTGAATAGACACAAAAGCATGGGATTTTTACCCTGCATTAACTTAATCACCCTGGTTTTAGTTACAGTCTCAGGTACAAATTACCCCCCCCCCCCCACACACACACACACACATTTTCACTACAAACAGCACAGGTAACAGTTCAGTTTTGCTCTCACTTTCGTCCATTCACTGCTGCCTGCTGCTTAAAGAAAGAAGGGACTCTCAATCGTTGCATTCAGACGCGTTAAGCTTTTTCAGTTCTAACCCAAAGCTTATTAAGACCAATCACTAATGCATTACTGCCTTATTGTCAGCCGCCGTCTCCCCACAGTCCTTACAACAAATATAGCGCATTATGTTATTGGCTCTCAGTATCTGAGCAGTCATTCTGATGATACGTACCCCTCTAAAGAATTTAAAGGTGAACATTTTAATTTAAAATTGCTAAATTTTCAAAGACAAAAACAGGCAGCTACTTAGAAAAAATCAAATCATAAATTATTGTATAGATGTTGTAAGTCAAAGAGGCAAAATAAAATCCATTTCTCTAAAATTGTGGTTCTCAACAACACTTAAGGGCTTCTCAGACTGTTCTTACAATGTTCTTTAGGAGAAGTAGTTGAAAAAGAAGCCCTCAAAGTTGTAAGAAATGTGACATGGATGAAACAGTTCTGTGTTTTTGACACATTTGGAGAACAGATTGTGAGCTCTAACATGTGTTCGTTACTGCTGTTGCTCATAGTTCAGAGCTTTTCTCTATCCGGCTTGGCCTGTAGGACAATGCAATATTTATGGAACCTTATGCTCTTGCTTGTCTTGCTCAAGGGCATAGGCGGAGATGTTTTTCATGTGCAGCAGCAGGAGAGGGGTCTTCACTATTAATGCGGGCTGCTGATGAGCACCTCTGGGTGCTTTTTTGCTCTTTGATACCTTCTACCAGACTGAAGCAGCCAAACACAAATCAGGAAAGTTGAAATCTAACTTCAGACGCCGAATTATCTCAGGAAAACAAAGGAAAATAAGTCAACATGCAGCAACAAATATATTCAATCATCCATTTTATGAACCCAATGAATCCCTTTCAGGGTCACAGGGTTGCTTCTGCTAGAGCAATGTTTTTGGACAGTGAAGAGAGAAGAAACCAGAGTTCCTGGAGAAAACCCACACATGCATGAGGAGAACATGAAAACTCCACACAGAGAGAACCCAGTCTGGGTTTTAAACCAGGACGTTCTCACTGTGAGATGAGAGTGTAAACCACTACCCCACCATGCAGGGCTGGAAGAGGAAATATAAGTCAGAGAAATTCTAAGTGGACATAGATCTGATGAATTTAGCCAGAAAGTCATAACTGCCTACAGTCTAAATACCGGTAGTCTCTCCAATGTGTCCTGGGTCTTCACAGGGTCATATCTCTGGTGAGACAAGCCCCCCACCAGGTAGCCATCCTGGAAGAACTTGAACCAAATGGCCAAACCACCTTAGCTGGCCTCTCTCAATGTGGAGAAGAAGCAGCTCAATCTCCTCCTCAGCTGATCTCTCAGGAAGCACCCAGCCATCCTGCAAAAAAACTAACAAAACTTTAGCCGCTTGAATCTCATTCTTTCAGTCGCAACCCAAAGCTCTTGAACATTGGTGAAGGTTGGAACATACCAGTAAATCCAGAACTTTCCCTTCCGCTCAGCTCTTTCTTCACAACTAAGAATAATACAGCAACTGCATGGTCCATCCTTCTTTCTCAAGACCCCAAGATACTTAAACTCCTCCACTTAAAGCAAGAGCTCCTCAGCTATCTTAAGAGGGCAGGTCGCAAATGCAGGCTTGACAAATCCCCCAGATCTACATTACCAGGATCATGTTCTGGAGCCAGGCCCAGGATTGGGACTCCTCCCACAGCATCCCACCAGGCTCAGTCTGAAAAACCTTCTTGTTTGGCCCACCACCCGCAAGAAAAGACTGCAATAGCCGGCCCAGTGCTGTGTGATATGGCCACTAGCGACGGCCCAGTCCACAGAGATGGGCTCTGACCATCAGTCCATATTCCGAGTCATCACTGAGATTAATCATTGGTGGATTTTGGAGAGCAACATTTTTTTTACAAAATAAACAAATCTTTATTTAAAGCTCCATTTAGTTTCTGATCCTTGCAGTCACAATCTGTGCCTGTTCAAATTCTCCTCCCTCATACTCTAAACACCTAAAGAACAGGAACTAAAGGGTGTAAAAGCTCTGATCCCAGTCTGAAGCTGACCTTTATTCAGCATCAGGACTTTGATGGAGCAGCATCCCTTTCATTGAGTCAGTTACTAATTAAATGCTACCCACTGGAGTGTTCCCAGCAGAGCAAAGATGCTGTCTGTACTCTGGAGCTTCATTAGGGGAGTTGGGCCTTTCTGCTTTACACAATGTTGAGTGGAGTAGGTGAGGCCACGGAAACAAGAATTACATTCATATAATGAATTACTGCCATAAGCAAACATCATTAGATCGTAATTCCATTAGCTCCTCGGTCAAGCAGTGTTCATTAGCAAGCATGAGTGGGAAATGGGAGACTCCAAGGAGACATAACTTTATGTCCACACCCTCACAAAAGACATGATGCTGGAAAGGGTTTACATAAATATACAGAAACTATTCAATAGAGTCAGTAACATTTTATAATAGCAGTAAAGCAGTAAGCTGTGGAACGCTCTGCCATTGCATGTCAGAACAGCGCCCTCTGTGGAGTGTTTTAAATCCCGTCTTAAAACACATTTTTACTCTCTAGCTTTTAACAACGCATGAGTTGTGTGGTCCTCTGTGTTTTTATCTGTATTTTTTAATCTGTATTTATCTGTGCTTTTATCTTGTTTTTACCTTGTTTTTATTTTTATTTTATCTTATCCATTTTCCTGGTGTGCTTTGTTTTTATTTTGTTGACAATCTTTTGTCCGGTTTTTGGTCACTGTACAGCACTTTGGAAACTGCCTGTTTGAGAAATGTGCTATATAAATAAAGTGGATTGGATTGGATTGAAAATGTTTCTTAGGTAAACAAAAACAGCAAAACAACATTTTTAACAATTAAACAAATCTTATCCTTGCAGAAATGTGTGGAAATCTTGTTTTAATGGCCTATTATAAATTACATTTTACAATTCAAAGCTCGTCTGCTGGACTTTAAATATGCAGTTGTAGATTTAGATAAGTTAATTCTTCTCTAAGAGTTCTGGTACATTGCCTGTCCGTCCTGGGGGAGGATCCCTCCTTCATGTGGGCACCCCTGAGGTTTCTTCGTTTTTTCCGGAATCCGTTTTTTTTGGGGGAGTTTTTCCTTACCGCGAAGGGGGGTCTAAGGGCAGGGATGCCAGTATAGCTTAGTCAGTTTGTTAGTTCATTTTTGTATTTTCCTATTGAACTCTTTGTATTCGTGATCCTTTTGAGTTCATTTTTTACTTCGAAGCCCATCGAGACGACTGTTGTTGTGATTTTGGGCTATACAAATAAAATTGAAATTGAAAAATTGAAATTGAAATGTTGTTGGATGTACGGCACAACAATGGGCCCCAGGATCTCGTCACGGTATCTCTTTGCATTCAAAATGCCATCAATGAAATGCACCTGTGTTCCTCGCCCAGAACATAACCTTCCCATACCATAACCCCACCACCACCATGGGCTACTCGATCCACAGCATTGACATCAGAAAACCGCTCACCCACACGACGCCACACACGCTGTCTGCCATCTGCCCTGAACAGTGTAAACCGGGATTCATCCTTGAAGAGAACACCTCTCCAACGTGCCAGACGCCATCGCACGTGAGCATATACCCACTCAAGTCGGTTACGACGACGAACTGGAGTGAGGTCGAGACCTCGATGAGGACGACGAGCATGCAGATGAGCTTCCCTGAGAAATTCTGTGGTTATGCAAACCGATTGTTTCAGCAGCTGTCCGAGTGGCTGGTCTCAGACGATCTTGGAGGTGGACTTGCTGGACGTGGAGGTCTTGGGCTGGTGTGGTTACACGTGGTCTGCGGTTGTGAGGCCGGTTGGATGTGCTGGCAAATTCTCGGAAAAGCCTTTGGAGACGGCTTATGGTGGAGAAATGGACATTCAATTCCCTAGCAACAACTCTGGTGGACATTCCTGCTATCAGCATGCCAATTGCACGCTCCCTCAAAACTTGCAACATCTGTGGCATTGTGCTGTGTGACACAACTGAAGATTTCAGAGTGGCCTTTGCTTGTGGCCAGTTTAAGGCACACCTGTGCAATAATCATGCTGTCTAATCAGCATCTTGATATGGCACACCTGTGAGGTGGGAGGGATTGTCTTGGCAAAGGAGAAGTGCTCACTATCACAGATTTAGACAGATTTGAGAACAATATTTCAGAGAACTGGTTATTTTGTGTATGTGGAAAATGTTTCCCATCTTTGAGTTCATACCATAAAAAATGGGAGCAATAACAAAAGTGTTTCATTTATAATTTTGGACAGTATATATATTATTTATTTATTGTGTTTTTATTTGTTTTAGGAATGATGGATGTTTTATTAAGTGTAGGCAGCTGGCCACTTAAAATTTCCTTTGGGATCATTAAAGTTTGTCTGTCCATCTATTTTAAACTGTTTTCAAAGTGTTCTCAGTGGTCTTTTAATTACTATTATGTAATTTCTTTTGGTCAATTAAAAAAAACCTGTATTTTTCAAGACATAGTTTCTGCATAGCAGCAGGAGTTCATTAGACTCTCCCCTAATAGTTGTGGGCGGGACTGTTGGCATTGAAGTTAGCCCCTGCTGATATCCCATCATTTCCTTGTTTACACTCTCTCCCACTTACAGGCCTTTAAAACACCAAGCTAACATCAGCAGGGCAATACAAATATCAGAGCCGTAAGGTTCTGAACCAGATACCAGCTCAGGCTACAAAAAGGAAAACTTATATGGAGCCATTTGTCTGCAAGTGGATGCATCAGAAAGGAGCACAGCAGGGAACCTCTGGCCTGCCCATTTCCCTTACTGCATCCAAAAAATTAGGTTTTTCAAACAGCAGTTTTTTCATCTGCTCCTGAAAAACTCAGAAATGCAGTTTTAATCTTAAAATCTTTATGTCTTCCATCATTAGGAAAATGCTACAAGCAGATGTTAAAACACTTAAAACACCATTTTCATTGGAATGGGTCTTTAAAGTATTAAATATCAGTATTTTTTTTTCTTTTTACAAACTCTCAGATGTGAAGATCTTGGATTTTGAATAGTTTCATAAATCCCAACAGAAATAGAATGAGGTATTGTGGAGGTATACTGTAGATTACGTGACAGACTGTGATTGGTTTTGGATAAGGAAAGTTCCATCTAAAGGGAACCTTTTTACTACAGAAAAAGCAGACTTCCTCTCTCATTCCTAAACAAAGGACTATATCCAAATGACACCACAAAACCAAAGTTACATTTCTGTACCTGCCATTTTTACAGTAACACATTAAGGGCAGAATAACCTTTCCAGGATGTCATTATCTCTGTGAAGCCTACATTTTTTCCTAGGTTGCTTAGAAGTATGCTGATCAAATGATCAAATACAAGTCAGTGAAGTCATTTGTGGCTCATAAAACAGATCAGAATAAAACATGCAGCTATATTTTTTGATCAGGTACTTAGTTTCTTTAAACTCAGAAAGGTCAAAAAGAGATGAGACATCCACTCCAGGTACTTTACTCTTCCACGCTCGACTTTAATCTCATCAGACTTTTATCACTTTATACATCTTCGTGACGTTTGGTGAAGTCTCCAAAACCATTTGTTTTTGAATTGAGCCCAATTGGATCCCAAGTGACACAGCAAGCCGGTTCTATGCAGTTTGTTCTACTTGAAAAGGCATTTCTTAGCAATCCCATTCAGTTTGATACTGGTGCAGAGGAGAGATACAGACAATAATAGGAATAAATAACATTTTCATATTTCATAGACATATCTCCCTGTCTGCTGACAACAAAAAAGAACCTTTCAGAATATGATTCATTGCTTGAGGAGTGCAATGCAAATTGCCTAAAAGGTCTCCTTATTTAATAAACTATAAAGAATTGCAAATACAGAATTGGCAACCTGGATTTCTTCCCTCATCAAAAGCCATAAAGGTTCTGTGGCCCGCGGGCCCGTAGAGGGTCGTGAAGACAGCAGCCGCAACTTAAGGAGAGTTGTTTGTCGTGTGTGTGGTAAGTGTATTGTGAGGGGAAGGCTAATGTCAGTTACACAAAGCAAAAAAGAAGCCTAATCACAGAGAGAATCACTAGAAATAGTAAAATGATCGGTCCATGCAAGTCATTTTTACTTCACAAGAAATCTTGAAATTTGAGAATCTAAATAAGCAAGGAGTTCCACATACGCATTTCAAAAGTAAAAAATAAGCTAAAAAAATTATGTTGATAGAATGAATTTTATTTGCATATTATACAGCTCAGTAAGAGTATTTTTGCTAGTTCTAAGCAAATGTTTTTTATTCCTGGATTTTTTGTATTCCTAATTAGTGACAAAAAAATCTGGTGTAGTAAGTAAGTGGAAATGACTCATTTGACTCAGAACTAAATGTGTACAAAATGAGAATGCCATCTTAGTACAAGCTGGCTCTTCCTAATAAATCCTCAAAATATTTAAACCTAGCCATTATTGTTGGAACTTCAACGTCAGTTTCACTCTTCATAATTTAAAATCCTTAAAATGGAACCAAAACTTGTAGGAAATTTGAGTTTTGTCGTCTTAAGTCAAGTTTTTCTATTGTCATTTTAACCCTTGTGCTATCTTAGATGACCCCCCCCCCTTACATTGACGTGTTCTCCCTACCATGAAAAATGTGGATAAAGGTGGAAAGATTTCATGTAATCCA
Source organism: Oryzias sinensis (assembly GCA_037389245.1). Taxonomy (NCBI): domain Eukaryota; kingdom Metazoa; phylum Chordata; class Actinopteri; order Beloniformes; family Adrianichthyidae; genus Oryzias; species Oryzias sinensis. Next base: position 15,214,662 of record CM074509.1, on the reverse strand, counting down.
TGAACACCAGTGAAGATCACAAATCATTGAAGAAAAAAGGTTCAGAGCTCTGTCTACTGGGTCTAGATGACCCAACTCCCAATGGTAAAGTGCCTAGGATAGCACGAGGGTCAAGATTATTTCCTTCTTTCTAGATCCTAGCTGTTAGTCAGACAAAAAATCTGCTGTGCTGATTTTGAGAAAATCACAGAAAGGTGTAGAGCAACGAGAAGCTAAAACAACATCAAACCTGGTAGAAGAGCTTGAATGTCTAAAAACAATGATAAGTCTTTGCAAGTATTTCATCGTTTAAAGTGCACGCACTTGAGACGTACAGGTGATGCGGTTGAACGGTTCTCTTATGCTGCACTTCAGTCATTAGTGAGGTGCGTTGACTGGCTCCTTTCTGGTGGCATGCACAGGCTGTATCCACAGCGTGTGAGCGTGATACGTAAGTCCACACCTACTACACTCTGTCTCATTTCCTCTTTTCTAACACAATTAGCATAATTGCGTAATATAAACAGAGTGGCACCATATCCATGCAGTACAATCTCTGTAAGCACTGTCATTCCTGTCTGTTGGAGTTACATTTTGATTGATCACCTGTTCGGTCATCCTGCCTTGTGAAAAACAGATCTCTTTTTTAAAGTCATCCAATGTTAGCATAATTTCTTTGTGGTTGGAGGAGCACGTTTGACCTCTGACCTTCTGTGACATTTGTCTTTCTTGTTTTAGAAGACTTCAAGACAGGGTCACAACTTGTCCGTCTCTAAAGTGACCTTTAAGTCAGCCTTGGCCGAAGTTCACTTAATCCCTAAAAATATCTCTATAAATCTGCAAAAAGCAATGAACTTAATGTCCCTCGCAGGGCATCGGGTCATGTCTGTCAGTTTCATCCTCTAGTGACAGAGCGGAGAAGATTGTGGCTCCCTGCACCAGGAGGAGTTTTCAGTCTGATGGACACTCAAAAGACAGACCCTCCACAATGTGCAGCAGCACAGGGACGCTGGCCTCCTCAACCAGATGAGCACACTCCAGGGACAGTCAGGGGATTTCTCACTTCTTCAGACAGCTTTTATTTTCCACCCTGCTGGAAAATGGAAACTGTCATCTGTTGTGGAGTTTGAGGGCTCCAGAGTCTCCCTCTCTTATGGAAATTAAAAGCAAAGAGAGGGGTACTGCATTCTGTGGTGGACCGCTGACCCTGAAGGTCATGCTGGACAGTATTTTGTTGATAGGCATATTAGCTTAATACCTAATCTGATCATTCTTCGATTACTGTACATGATCTGAGTGTCATTCTCATATGCGTTCCCCTTCACAAGAGATCCAGTTCACATCTTCAGTCAAGCCATCGTGAGTTCCCACTCTGTCCACCCAGCATCTTCACGTTCTACAGATGTCTGTGTACCTCTGCTGCTTATTCCTGTTTGGACTAAAAACTTGACCGTGCGGAAACAACAAGAGAAATGATCCTCCTGCTAGGATTACCAATTCTTCCTCAGTTCAATATCCTACAAGCCTTTTCTCTACTGCTCCCTTCACGAAAGCAAGATTCCACTTGTGACATCCAATTTCATCTAAATCTTTACTAGGCACATGCACTTTGTGGATAGAAAGAAAGAAAACAGCCCTATTTGGTACTATAGGGTTTTCTTTTTTACTATTTGTATAGAAATAAAGGCAACTAAAATACTAAAATGTCATGATCCTCATGAAAAAAATTCTGGTATGACAGTGACTGGAGGAAAAATAACAATGGACATCAAGGTACCAGTGCAAACACTGACTTTTATGAACATAATACAGCAGTGAATTTCATCTTATTCATTCATCCCATTGTCTTATCTTTATACTCTGCTGATAATGTTTCAAGATCCCTCATATTATTTGACCATAAGATTTGTTATACCTTTAACTAAAGCAGCATTGTAACTAATTATGTTTACATATAATATATCAATTCATGACATACTGACGATAAAGTTATATATAGAATAAATATAGAATAAAGCAGTATTCCTTTAAACCAAATTGTAGAACATCAAGAAAAATGTCAAGATACTTGGTGCTTTTGTTAATCTTCAAGGATGTCTTGATCAAGTTAGCTGATAGGATCTCTCATTTGATATGATGTCACTGAATAAAACCCTAAGATGATTTTAAATCAGTACCTGAATAAGTGTTGCTGGGATGGACAACAACCTGTTAGAGGATAAATCCACTATGGCACTCATTAGAACATGGTCCTTGTAAAATGAATTGCCTAAAGACAGACAATGACATTTTTGCATGAACAGTAAATGTGCCACGTGCAGGAAGGCCGGCTCAACAATGAACCTTTGAAGACCATGGGTCTGCATGCACATCAGCCCAATAGTGTCATGAATATAAAAACATATCAATCCACAGTTAAAACTGATAATCATGCTGTCAGAAGTCAGAACTCTATCTCCCCCTCTGGTCACCACCGGGAACTGCCTCTTGAGTTATACCCATCCTACATCTCCCAGCAACCCCAGCGCAAAGCTCCTGGATGCTGCACACCTGACTGTCATTCACTCAGTCAACCACAGCATACTCAAGCACTGCACTGAGGTGAGCTCAGTGCTAAGTATTGTTTGTGCCACTCTGCCTTCATTACCGAACATTGTATTTGGACCAGATCTTCTGTCTCATGGCCCTGTTTCTGACTCTGTTTGCCTGCCACCTGTCCCGACTCTCGCCTGGAACCTGACTACCCTGTCTCTCCTCTGATGATCTCAAGCCTGTTATCAACTCCTGCCGGCCTGACCATTAATTCACTTTCTGGACTTTTAGCTGAGCTAATAAACCTGCTGCATTTGGAACCAGACGTCTGCCAGTTCTTGTGACACATGCTACCACACCTAGAAATGTAATGGCTGTCACCTCCACTAACTGATGCTACTTTGTTATTCTACAAAATGCATGACATTGTAAAGAAAAAATAGTAATGACAAGGCTGTAGTGAAAAGTATAAAAGGCTCAGTTTGGAGTGTTTACAGATCTATAATAAACAGCAGAAAATACATCAATGTTCTATTCACTCTTTATATAAATGAACGAAAACACAAACACCTGCTGAAACACGTAGGATCAAAAAATGGGGAGCTCATCTTCTGGAGAATCCGCTCAGGAGAATTGCAGCTGGGAATGTTCTCTCGTCATCTCTTTTTGTTCTTCGGTGCTAAAAATGAAGAGGGAAAAAAAAACGCAGAAAAACTAAGTGACTGAACATGCAGCTGCAGCACATTCTATACAGATTTGCTTCCAGGGTTGAACACATCATTATGGTTGGGGAGCCACACCTATACGATGAAAAAAACTACTGTTCTCCAACTGAAGATGATATTTAAACTTTAGAGATGTGGCATACTTTAATGAAGACTAGAAAAAAGATTGGATTTAGACTGGTGTCCTTTGACTCATTCTTTTAAAAAACAGTGGAAACTGATCATTTAAAAATTAACTTGAAAACTTAAAGGTTAAACAAAACATGTATCTCAGTGTTAGCGAAAAAAAGAAGGAAAGAAATGTGTGGCTGTGCAAGACTGCAGAGTGGAAGCTGTGGAGTAGGGGTGGGCGTATCGATCTGAGAATCAATAGTAATGATACCAGGGGAAAGTATTGATACTAGAATGATAAGATCGATACATTTGATACTTTTGTCACTGTTTTTCTTTAATATATACAGTAAAGAGCTTGAATTTACTCACAGACTTCATGCAATCGCAGCATCTATCTGTCTTCAGGGTTGCCAGATTGGGTAAAAAAATAGCCCAATTTGAATAGATACCTGCCCAGTTTGTGCAGGACACTGACTACATTGTTTGTGTAAGTGCACCCCTCACTGTCTCCTTCCTGCTTCATTGGAGAGCGGAGTCATTAAAGAGTCACATATTTCCACCAAAGCCAGGAATTTTTGTTTTGTTTTTTATATTATTGTTTTTGTTTACCTTTTTTATTAGTGACTTTGATCATTTTTACTGCCTTTATTATTATTTTTAAATATTTGTTTGTGGTGCTGTTATACTAACATTTTTGTTACATTCTTTTTTTTTTTGGACATATTTCTGTTTTTTTCTTATTATTGTATTATGCCATTATAATTTACATGTTCTTTAATTGATGTAGTTCAGATTGTAGTAATTAGTTAATGAAGATTTTTATTTGCATAAAGTCTATGTCCTGAGTTTGATTATACGCTTCATTAACAACAACATAAAGTGTATTTCTGAAATGATTCTATAATAAAACATTTCAGGAAAAAATGATCGATATCAGTATCGACTTCAACGATTCTAGCCCTGTAATTAATTGGTTTTGGATCGATTCCCAAATCCCCCCCCTACTGTGGAGCAAGAGCTTGTCATCAGTCAATAGATCTGAAACCACAAATGCTTTGCAAATGTGCATTTGTGTGATGTCTCTGCTGTGCTGGTATCTTCCCAGCAGTTTGTTCAGATGAACAATGGCTTCTCCCAAACTAAACTTACACACACTTAACGGAAGAGAATATTCATAGATATTCATGCTTAAACTGAACCTTCAATTGCATTTATGACACAGAAAAGTCAGTATGACTGTTTAAAACTAATCAAGCAACACTTTAAAGGGAACTACTTACCTATTGCATAGAAAAGGCTCTTGTATTCCAAAGGAGATAACTAAAAACATCAAAGCTCATTAGATTTTTGAATTTCATTTATTCATGATTTAAATTCCCAACATTAAGAACCTGCATTAAAAAAAGATGAATGGATTTTCCAAAAACAGCTCTACTTCCAATGATGATGTTACCTTCTAAAAGCTTTAGCAAAACATTGAATTACAGAATTAGTAAACTGTAGCTGGGTTTCCTTTGATTTGTTCTAATGGAGAGACCAAAGCATTTTTTCTTCCTTGAGTGACAAAAGCATTTAAGATGAACCTACTGCAAAGATGGAGAAGAGGACGTGGTGTGTCAGCATTCGAGAGGAAGATTAATAGCTCCTGAAAAAGTTTCTGAAGAATGTGATCAGAGAGAGATCTGCCAGGATTTGATCACAGTCCCCACCCCCGTGAGTGCATTTCCATGTCCGACACCTTCAATTACAGCCCTTAGCAGAGCTTCTGCTGGAATAGGAAATCTATTTATCTGCTTTTCTCATATTGATTCCTCGTGGTTTCTTCCTCCCCCATCGCTTCTAGAACAGCCTCATTTTTCAGAACCAGAATACAGATGAGGTGTAATGCCAGAACAGGGGGTCCCAGGGGTGCTCCATTTGCCCCTTTAGCTCTCATGAAGTCATTTTCTCCCTCTACCTGTTTGGCAGCAGGACCCCTGCACACAACAAAGGCTTTCATCCGTCTGCGTCGACACTTCCTCCTGCTGGCAGTCGGCGGCTCCGCTTTGCTTCAGTCCACAGTGAGCACAGAGAGGCTGGCTGCCTTTTCCAGCCACCTTTGAGGGCTTAACACACTCCCAGTAATGGGACTAAATGGAGCTGCCAGGCTCCACCCTTCATGCAGCATTCACCTCATGGTAAACACAATCCCGGACTAATCTCTTATGGCAGGGGTGGCGAACAAGTTTCACACCAAGAGCCGAATTTTTTCACTGTGAGAGTCAAAGAGCCACACCACACACTAACCTGCAAAAACGCACACACACACAATTAAAGCCGTATTATTGTCCATAACACACTCCTCTCCCTACAACAGAACAGCAGTATTGTACTGGTGTTTATTTCAAGGAAAGTGTCCACCCTCAATACACACATTAATGCAGCTTAGCCAGAGTTAACACAGAGACTACCCTAGAGGTCAGAGACCCCCTCCACACACACAGGCACCTCTCTCTCATTTCATACACACACTCTCTCTCTCTCTCTTCATCTCACTCTTTTCTCTGCTTCTCTCTAACACACAACTACTCAGTGACGGGCAGTAAGGTTGATGCTGGTGAGAATGCGACTCCTCTGAAGTCAGATTTATGATGATAAAACTGAATATTTCATTGTTTATCCAACAGCATTTTACTAATAATTCTTTGTGTCTCAACATTTCTCTTTCAATGATACTTACACCAACAAATACACAAACATCTGGACAGAGCATCCTTCTGGTGTCTGAGTCATTCATATTCACAATAAACACATTAAATACATTACATTTCAGTTGTGTGCAACTTAAATTAATTTTGACCCTCATTAGAATATCTTTTATATGTTTTTATTCAAAATTGTATGACTGACATTTACATCAAAAGCAAATAATTTATTAGATATTAATACATTGCAATGAATCAGTTTATACTAAGGAGTAATATTACAACAAGTTGAGTTATAATTTAACTGACTGCGTAAGTCACGGCATTTCCCTCATGCTCACATCAGGAACCCGGTAACTTCGACACACACTCATTCAGCCAAACGGCATGCAAGTCAACTCTGCTAACAGCTACCTGGCTCATGGTTTACACTGAAAATCCCCCCCCCCCTTCCCATGAGTCTTAGGGGCTGAAGGCGGGGCTAAGCCCCGGGCCAGTTGTAGCCTCTCTGATCAGCTCCTTTACCTGAGTGTCAGTCAGAACGGACCGATGTCTGTTCTCCAAATTATAACAGGGCCTTCTTTCAAAGAGATTTCTGCTCATTTATCTCCGGTTCTCTCGCTGCCTCATCAGTGACAAGCGGGGATCTCAGGCAGTCAGTCTCTGCATTAAAGGATCCATGAGAAAAGTGATCTGCGGTCGTTTCTGTCCAGTTGCGCAAGCAGCGTCATGTTCTGCGCTTCATTCATTCTGATTGCAGCTTTCTGCTGTGAGCTCCACAAAGAAGGAAAGTGGGATGATTGCCGTTTTGAATGTGTACTTTGAAAAGCTTCAACTTGTTAATAAAGGAGACAATTGTGTCAGATCAGGAAGTTTTTCATTTTCTCCGGGATACTGCCATGACCAATGTTACTGCTTCCAAAAGCTCATAATAATAAACATCGTGACGTCATTCTGTTCAGTAAAAAGTAAGAATCTTCCCGTTCTTCCGGAAACATCCTGTGTTTATCTGTATACTCTGAATTTCACCATTTTGACCATGAGGGTAACGGTCTGCACGCACATCAATCTTTATCTATGTGTTCCGGCAGTGGGCGTAACCCGCGCAAATGATTGGCGGTCACGTATGTGTCGGGAGCAGCATCAAACACACACACACACACACACACACACTGCCAAATTACTTTTATTATTAATTATTTATTTTTAATACCCTCTGATGGTTTTATTGTGGTTTAAGAGGGAAAAAAGTATGAAATGAGGCACAGGATATGGAAAATATGACGAGACGCAAAGAGCCGCACGCTCATTTTCCAAGAGCCGCATGCGGCTCGAGAGCCGCGTGTTCGCCACCCCTGTCTTATGGTAATGCTGCATCCTGTCAATGCAACACAAAACAGTTTATGAAAAGGCTGCTGGAGAAACCATTCTAATTTTTTAACATTTCATTTACACTGAACAGCAATATAAATGTAACACTTTTGTTTTTGCTCCCATTCCTCATGAGAGAAACTTCCAATGAAGCACTAACACTGATTTGCCTTTAGCCTTTAGCTGACTGACCAAAAAAAGAAAAGAAAAAATTAAAGTTATATTTACGTTCCTGCAAAAAGAAGAGTTACTTTAGATATCCAACTTGTTCACAGAATTCTGCCACAGTTTGATGCAGCACAGATGTTTCACTCTGAAGTGAACAGTCTACACACATCATGGCATGATAGACTTGTCACTCATACAGATGTGTTCTACAGCAGCCATTTCCATCTCCTAATCACTCATGACCCCCCATAAACAGAGGCTGAACACCAAAGCTTGCCTGTTGCCTTGAATACACAACAGACTCATTTAAAAGCATGAGTAGTTACCTTGTTAAGGTGATGGATAGATGACCCAAAAGAGAACTGGACCCAGGAGAAGACAGAACGGTTTATGAAGCTCGAATGTAATGGCGTCAGCAGTGAGGAGTAAATCAATGAGCATCCGATTCCCACCACCAAGCACAGCGCTGGAGATGCACATAGAACAAGAACATGTCTAAATACATTTCTACCAAAATTACTGTGAAGTTCATATAAGCAAACCAGAAATTAAAAAAGAAAGAAAAATGGAGACGAGGGAGCCAAAGCCAGAGTCCCATTCTGTCTCATTGTCCCAAGCCCAGATAAATACAGATGTTACAGCAGGGGTGCTCACACTTTTTTTGGCGTGTGAGCTACTTTTGAATTGTCAATGTCTTGAAGATCTACCTATAAAATATGTATATATGTGTATATATTAAATACCATTAGTAAATGTTTGTTAGTTATGTTTCTTAGTTACATGTTTATTTGAACATTGTTGTTTATATACTGATGATTAAGAACTACACAGTAAGATTACACAAAGATACTTTTGTATTAGACAGACAGAAAACAGCAACCATCGTATGTCATGCTCTGTTAACCGTGCAATGGGTGGAGCATCATGGCATTTCCAAAGCGCTGCTGACTCCGTACGAAGTGCGTGCCACGGAAAAAAAAACAGCCTTAATGAGCTCGTATTTTTCGGGCGAGAACTGCAGAGCTGATAGCAGGAAGAGACACGCGAGGCGGCGTCTATAAACACTCCGAGTGGTCTTCTGCCGGGAACTTGACGTGCCGCGGGACAAAAAGCGAGAGTTTGCGCTCAGTGAATTTAAACACGTGTCTGCAGTGACGTATGTATTAGAAGATGTCTGATTGGCCATTCTTCATGTCAATCAAGTCCTGTACTTCTCGGTGAGGATTTTGATTGGCTGGTGGATTTTTAAGAATTCCTTTTTTTTTTTTTTTTTTATCTTTTCTGGCCCGCGATCTACCCTCTTGTCCTTGAAGATCGACCGGTCGATTGCGATAGACGTAATGAGCACCCCTGTGTTACAGGGAATCAGGATGACCCAAAAGCAGGAACAAGGAGGCCAGTTGAAGTGAGGAGAATCATTGAATTTAACAAAAAGGCACCACTCCAAACATTGCAACACAGGCTTTTAGGAAAGCCAAGGACATCAAGAACCAAACAGAAAGCCACACTGCGACACAGAGCACAGAAACAGGGGAGCTTAATAGAACACAACAATTTATCTAAATATTTAAAGTGCAGGCAGCTGTGCTCCACTTCAGGTACAGACAGGTGAAGGGGTGGAGCCCCTCCAGGAGCCACATCTAAACAAAGGAGTGAGAACAAAAAACAAAAGGGGTTGTGTCAGGAAGGACATCCAACGTAAAATTTTTGCCAAACCAAATAGGCGAATCAGACCTATGATATCCACATCAGCTGAGTTGAGGTTAACACTGAGGATAACACTGACCGCCAGGGGTGCTGTTCACCGACAGGGTGCTGGTCGAAACTGGACTCAGGCGGTCAAAGGAAGAGACATTAGGAAAGTTATTACTGTTGGACTGAGAGTAGGGACTTTGAATGTTGGAACTATGACGGTATGAAGGTAGAGAGTTAGTTGACATGATGCAGAGGAGGAAGGTAGACATACTGTGTGTCCAGGAGACCAGATGGAAAGGTAGCAAGGCAAGAAGTTTAGGAGCAGCGTTCAGGTTGTTCTGTCATGGCGGAGATGGGAAGAGAAAAGGAGGAGGAGTTAACTTAAAGGAGGGGTTTGTTAGGAATGTGGTGGATGATGAGTCTGAAGATAGAAATGGAAGGTCTGATGTTTAATGTTGTTAGTGGGTTTGCCCCACAGGTAGGATGTAACTGGGGGAGAATACGAAATTCTGGTTGGACCTTGATGAGGATGAGCATCCCTAGAAGTGTTAGAGTAGTCATTGGTGCAGATTTCAGTGGACATGTTGGTCCAGGAAACAGAGGGGATGAGGAGGTGATGGGCAGGTTTGGTATCCATTAGAGGAACATACAAAGACATGACTACAAAGAAGTGGTATAGAGTGTTTCCAGACAGCATAGGATGATGGTGTGTAGGATGATCATGGGGATATAGCTATAAAAGCTATAAAAAGAAGACTGTTGCAGGACTTAAGAAACAGTCGAAACAGGTTCTGGGTGGTCAGGAGGTACTCCCAGATGACGGGATCAGGGAGATGGGTAGGAGTGCACTTAGTGTGTCATCAGGAAAGAAAAGTTGATGAGGAGTCTTGGTGGTGGAAGGACGGTGGAGGAGGTACAGGGGTGTATGCGAAGTAAGAGGCTAGCTAAGAAGAAGAGGGAAACTGAGAGGACTGAGGAGAGTAGACAGAAGAGAACAATAATTGTTTCAACTATGGTCAACAGTCCAGAGTAATGGAGAGTGTGGAAAAATTTTGAAGAAGCAAGTCCAGGCAGGTTGGAATGGGTGGAGAAAAGTGTCAGGTGTGATGAAGAGTTTCAGCTAAAATGAAAGGAAAGGTGTAGAAAACTGTGGTGAGAGCAGCCATGTTATTCAGCCTAGAGACAGTGGTACTGAGGGAAAGACAGGAAGCAGAGCTGGAGGAAGCAGAGAGGAGGATGCTGAGGTTTTCTTTGGAAAGGACCAGGATGGATCAGGAATGAGGACAACAGAGGGACACGTTAGAGGTTTTGGAGATAAAGTCAGACTGAGATGGTTCAGACACGTCCACAGGAGAGACGGTGAATATATTGGTAGAAGGATGCTGAGTCTAGATCTGCCAGGTAAGAGGTCTAGAGGAAGACCAGAAGAGGTTTCTGGATGCAGTGAAGGAGGACATGAAGGTAGCTGGTGTTAGAGGAGAGGATGCAGAAGACAGGGAGGAAGCTGATTGGCTGTGGCTACCCCTGAAGGGAAAAGCCCAGAGAAAAAGAAGAAATAAAATAAAGAAAAAATTTGTCTGGAAAAATCCCTTTTGTCAACCAATAACAGAAATATTACATTTCACATTTAAGTGCTCACTGTTAACGTCTCAGTTTAAATTGAGTGAACAGGAAAAAACACAATATCTTAACCAGAAGTATAAACCACTGTGGTTTTGATCACAGAAAAAAAAATCTGTTCCTCTCATGTGAGCCTTAGGGCTCTGAAGGGGCTGTATATTGGACATGCCTGATTAAGTCTTTCCAACTCCACATGCTTTCCTGCAATGTTATTGTACCAAGTAACATATTATCAGTTAATAGTTGGTCTATGAAGAGCTTGAACAAAGGCCTATGTCTTCAACACGTCTTCAACATTTAATTTAGCTTTTAGTTGATTTTAACTGCTAATTTATTCTGTTAGTTTTAGTATAGGCTATTTTATGTATTTATTTTAATTTTATGCATCTTATTTTCAATTTTATGTTTTTTTTTTTTCTTTTTTATGTTTTTAATTTTAGCATCTTATGATTTTAGCCCCAGTGTTTCTTGAGGGGGTCTTTTCTTCCAGGGATTGCCGGCTTGGTCAGCGGTTGTTGCTGCAGTTGTTGCCCTTGCTGGAGCAGCTGGGGTCTAATTTTACAGCTTTATGGCTGTGAGGGGGACCCCGGTGTTGTCCCGGTCTGGGTGGGCACTGTGGCGATGTTCCGGTGGCCGGGCTGGCTCCTGGTATGAAAGGATTCCCAGATACTGTTTCCTCACAGCAGAGCCAAGCCATACTTGTTTGTTTATTTATTTATTTATTTATTTATCTTACATAGTCATAATTCATTGTACGTGGGAGCCATGGGTCATGTGGTTTAATGGAGGGGAGTGGGAAGGGTGAAGGGTGGGTTGGGGTTTTTATTGTAATGTTGTGTGTTTACTGTTTTTAGTGTTAAAGCGCTTCGAGCTGCACAAAGTGCATGAGAAGCGCTATTTTATAAATAAAGTTTGATTTGATTTGAACATGACTGCCTGGTGGGACATGACCAGCAGCATGCTAACCTACTGTTGAAGTGAAGAGAGTGGACACAATTTTTGCTGCTAAATACAGACATACAAACACTGAGCAGATATTCTCTGGTGGTATATGAATTGGAATGGCAGAGACAAAGCCTGATGAGCTCAGAATTATGGCTAAATTTCCTTCCTGCCTGTCTCAATACGTAAATAACGTTTTAATTGTTTCTATTTATGGGTCTACCCACCAGCCAATCAAAGAAACCTGCTCCTTATTATGCGCATTTTGAGGTCTTGTAAAATGTAACTGATTTATTTGTCATGAATGAAAAATAAAACAATAAACACAAATATTTTTTAAATCAACCCGTACATATGTGTACCTTCGGTTTTAGATATGAAATCTTGACAAGCTTGGGTCTGTGTTTGTGTGTGTGTGTATGTGTGTGTGTGTGTGTGTGTGTGTGTGTGTGTGTGTGTGTGTGTGTGTGTGTGAGACCTACGTTATTCACACCTGCCAAAGTAGAACAGATTTTTCCTGATGAGGGCAGACTATTCCCACAAGAACAGGAGCAAACAAATAAAGCTTTCCTTCTATTCATGTTATTTCTCACTGAGGTCTGTGTGCTGCAGCCTGCAACTTAAATCTTCTCTGAAAATATGCTTTTGGATTAAAATAATACAAAATCAGGACAAAAACCAGAATTCTTTTTATCTATACAAATATATATCAAACAAAGTATAATTAATCATAAAATTGATTGGAAAATATACATGCATTCACATACACTAGTAAATAATTCAATTATCAATTTTAATCATAAATAAACATATTTGATGTTTTACATATAATTCATGACAATGAAATTATAAAATATTATATTATTAAAAGGAGGAAACAGATTTGTACAATCCCACCCCTGCTTTACTTAACTTATAATTTTTTCATTTTCTTTACCTAAATTATCATTATTGAGGAGGCTGATCAGTTATTTATACTTTATCAACACAGATTTAGGTCAGTAAAATAGTCCATAAGTATCAATAAATCACATGACTAAGAAATAGTCCATATTCATTGTGTAAATACAAATAACATTATGCAGTTCAAGTGACAAAAATATGTGCAGATTATTTGTTGATAGAAATAAAAAACCTATGTGAAACAGGATAATTCAAGAACTGAATTTTATAAATAATATATTCGACGTAGTCAAATATGTTATGTTTTCACTAATATGGTCTCACTAATCTCACTATTCTCACTCAACTCACTAGTGTTATTCTCAAAAATCTCGGTTTTCATTTTTACAATGCTGCCACGATTTACTGCCATGAAACAGACCCAGACGCTGGAACCGGGAAGGAAAACAGGAGAAAGTAAGGTAAGAGGATTTATTTTTTGCAGGGCGTGGATCCGTTGGCGAGGATGACGGCTGGTGACTGCAGGTGACTAGCTAAGCGAGAGACGGGAATACTGGCTTGAGGTCGTGGCGTGGCTGGAGGTTTGGCATGAACAGGATTGTGGCGTAGCGAGGACGTCCAAAAGTTTCTAGAAGCGGTCCCCAGGTTTCCACTCGTGAAGGGTTTGTTTCCAGAAAGCAAGGTGTAAGCAGAGATTAACTTGGCACAAGGGTTCCAGAGCAAAAACATAGATGACCAGACTAGGAACAACGAACTGGCGATGAATGCTGGATCTGGATCTCCTTATGAAGGCTGCAGGTAGATGAGCTGAGTGGAAACAGCTGGGAGTCCTCAGGAGCAGAGCAGAGAGGGGAGGGGGAGGAGCGCTGCCAGAGGCACCATGATAATGATAACTGAATGTTAAATGTGGTAAGTTACTATGAATTGATAAATACTGATAATCAAAGGTACCACTGGCCAGTGTCGTGCCACAACATGTCTTTAAGTCAGAAAGAGAAACTGGGTGAGTCAACTTCCCATTAAGCCGTTGTGATTGACTAGAGCAGTGTCAAAATTCATGGTAGATACCCATAACGAAGATTATTTCGCACTGGAAACACTTTTCCAATAGTTTAAAAGATGATCGGAGTGGGACTTTTAGGTGTAGATATAAGCATTAATTTTAGACTTTGCCTGAGATTGTAGGTTTGACTACAGAGTTAAATACACTTTATTTTAATTAAAGATGACATTACATTACATATGTTGCAAAAAAATACCTTCACAACATGATTCATTCTGTAAATATGAATGTGTGCATCAAAATATGCACATAATTTGGCTAAAAGATGTTCAAGATACACAATGTCTAAAGCTCAGTTTGACCTTAGTGAAGGTCAAATCAACAAATTCAATTGGGTTTGATCTCCACTGGTCCAGAAAATTATCATGACTTGGTTATATGAGCATGACGACAAGAAGAGGTCAAGGTCTAATTATTTATTTCTTGTGATCCAGATGCAGTCTTTACTGTTTCTCAAAGCTAGAAGCGTGGAACCAATGTTCAAAATGTCAGTCTTTAGGAAAGACGCCACTGTGATGACAGGAAGTAAGTCTCCAGGGTCAGCTTTGGCATCACTGCAGAGACCACGTTGCTGTCTGTCCTGCTGCTGTGTAAACTTGGGCTCTTGCAGAAAAGAGATGGATCGCCACGACTACCGTCTCCCAGGAAGCCCTCATTGTCATGGAGCTCAGACTCTCTGAGACACCTGATCTGAATCCAATCACGGCAACTGCCCAAGAGACAGACTGCCTCTGGCCTCTGTGTCCACATGAATCTAATGTGAATCCATCCTCCTGCTGCCACTGTCTGTGCAAAGCTGATCTGCTTTGATCGCAGCAGTTAGAAAAAAACACTTTTTTATGAATGTTGTAAAATAATAGCTGAATTTATTTTTTAATATTTACTGCTTGAATTTTTATACTGACCAGTTAAAATTTAGAAGAAACTAGTACATTGTCCTGCCGGTTTTAACACATGTCTGACTTTCATAAACATGACAAAAAGAAATAATATGCACTTATAAAACCCCGCTTTCATACATCTGGTGCTTGCTCTGTGATGAAAGGTTTTACTGACTGGCTCTATCCTTCCTCTATTAAACAGATGAATGTAAAAAGGAAAAGGCCTGAGGGGACAGGTTGGTCTCTGTTTTTCACACCACTGTCAGAGGGGAGAAACGGAATTAAAAGAAACCCAATATATCTCTTTTGAGCATGCTCCCACCCTGCAGAATGTAGATGAAAGACCCATTCCACTGAAAATTGTGTTTTGGTGTTTTTAACATGTTCTTGTTGCATTATTGTGATGATGGAGGACATCCTCTGATGTCTGTTCCATTCTGATGCATCCACTCGGAAACAAATACAGTACATCCATGTATGTCTTTGTAAGCCTCGTTCGAGCAGGAATCTGGAATAATACAATGAAGTTCATTGTGTCTACAAGTTTAAACTGTGTTCTTAAATGATTTTTTATCAGACACGGTTTGTTATGTTTCGGCGGAATACCTTTTGCCTTCATCAGAGTTGTCAACAGGAATCTGGAATGATGGTACGCCAACAATCCCGCCCACAACTTAGAGGTGAATCTCTAATGAACTGCTGCCGCTCTGCAGAAACTATGTCCCAAAAATAACACAGGTTTTTAATGTTGTCTAATAATGGCTTAATCAGAGTTAAAGGACCACTAGGAAGGCTTTGAAAATAGATCAAAAGATGATTGGAATGGGACTTTATCACCCTCCATTTCAATAAGGAGAGAGCTCAGAAATAAGAAAATAATTAGTGAAATATTTGCAGAACCAAAAAAAGTCTGAGCCAATCTTGGATGGCTTCTTGGAGCATTAATGAATTAAGGTCAGAGGCTAGATGCTTTTGGACCAAACAATGCTAGAACATGCAGGTGCCCAGAGTCAGGACTAAACAAGGGCATTCAGCGTTTCAATCTTATGCAGCTAAAAGTTGCAACGGTCTCCCTGAGGTTGTAAGTCAGGCCTCTTCTGTGCTAACGTTCAAATCTAGACTCAAAACATTCCTGTTTAGCTGTCTATATAACTGAAGGGTCCTTATCGACATCTATTTTCATTTTCTTTTCTCTTTCCTTTATCTCTTTTAAAGCTATACAAATAAACTTGCCTTGCCAAGAGCATCATCTCTGATGGAGAACTGGGTGGAGGCTGTGAAACATCCATGGATTTATGATGAAAGTTTGATGGTGATTGTTTTAGAAGAAAGGCAGCTGATTTAGATACTGGTTCCGAGTGCAAGCACAATGATGAGTAGCGTGTTGTGAAGTTACAGCAGCCAAAGGTTTCTGGAGAGTGTTGAATCTTACTGACATTTCACCAAAGCTTAACTTTATCCTCTAACGAAGGCGATTGTATGGACTGTAAGGTAAACAGTCGCCCTTTTACTGTATATTCCTGCACCTCAAATTCCATTCCTTCGGTTTCAAGATGGAAAAGTTCATACGTTGTAGATGAGTGTTGTATATCTGTCTTTTTAGTAACTCTTTATACTATCTATATCTATATATATATAATTTATTTTTCTTTTTTTTCTCACTTATGCAAGACATTTAAAGGTTTTCCTCTATTATAAAACTTTTTTTCCCCCAAAGATCTTTACTTGTGTGGTTCAGACTGATTGATGAACACCTCTCTTTAGATGAGACAAACAAAGAGATAATCTCCCGGAATCCAGTTTGCATTGGGCCATGAAGTGATGGATTGCTCTACTATATGAATGCAAGTTGGCACACAGTTGTACCGTTTCAGGAAATGTGCACCATAATTTCCATAAATGTAATCATGCCACAAACCGCAGATGGTTCTTCGAGCTGCTGGAGTCAGCATGTCTGCAGGTTTGCCATCTCACACCCTACTCACTTCAATACTCAATCTTTAGCTGCAATGATGAGGTTGCATCTGTGAGAACAATGGCTGCCATGGTGGCGCCAGGAGTTCACCCTTCCCCAAACGGAACTCAGTTAGTGATGATGAGAATCACACAGTCTTTGTGCTATAGTTTTCATGCAGCTTTTGACGTATGTGTTGAAAGGCCTGTATCATGCAATATTGACTTTTTTCAGCCTTTAAGTGTGTTATTATGTAAATTCCTCACAAAAAACAACTTCAAAGAAGTATTTAATCCATTCACAGTTTTCTGACTTTTGCTCAATAAACCTTCTCTCTGAACACTAGCCCCTCCCAACCCACTACCAGCCGGTTCTCGCATTTTGACATCACAAAGTGAAAACAGCCCCTTCCAGGACGAGTCTGCACTGCCAGCACCGCCCCCAGGCTAACACACCACGCACTTTCTCCACAGAGCTTGCGGCGATCAGCTAAATGTTTTCATTTTATGTGCACAATATGCACATCCATCCATCTATGCAAGAGCTCGGATGTTGTGAAGGAGCTCCCCAAAATAACTAATATTTCACTCAAAAAATCGTTCTTTAGTGTGCCAAAAGTAAGATATGGATATAGTTTACTTTGAAAGGCTTACGAATAGAATGAGTCCCTTTAAAATCATAGTGTACATCAGAAATAAGAAAGATGATTCAGAAAAAGTGTAATTATCAAAAAGTGGTGAACATTTAAATGGACAAGTAAAAAATGATTAGCACATAAACCAAGCTGGTTGCTGTGACACATGAACATTAAATTGAAAGGACAGTTTTAAAAAAGATTTTTAGTGAAAACATTTTTGCTGCCGGACTTAAAAGTAATGACGAAGCTTTAACTAAAGTTTATCGGATTTGTTTTTCATGAGATTTGTTCATGCTCATGCTTGAGGACAAAATATAAACACTTTTATATCCAGTTTGCCAAATCTTTGATCCCTTGCAGATCTTTTGTCTCAATCTATAAAAATGGACTTGACTACTCACGACAAGTTAAGCACACAGTGTTCCCTCATTTATCACGGGAATTACATCCTAAAAATATCCCACAGATGAAAACCAGAAAGTAGGATCAGATGTGTTTGAAGGATATAAAACCCCTTATTGCATATTTGATACACCTCTTTCAGACAGACATAAACATTTTCACACTTTTCTTTCTTGTTTGAACTCTTAAAGTTCAAACCTTTATAGAAAAATTAGTCCTGCTGGAGGTTCTTTAGCAGGGCACTGGCAGTGCTCTTCATGTTTCTCCTTGTACAAAGTAGGAGGTAGTGGTCTTGATGCAGGGTTGTTGCCCTCCTACAGCTCTTCCACATCTCCCGATAGACTGGCCTGTCTCCTGGTAGCGCCTCCATGCTCTGGACACTTCACTGATACACACTACCTTGGCCACTTGTGTGGTTTGTAGACGCTGTGTCATGGTACCGCTGAAGTGTCTGCATTCAAAAGCCCCAAATACATCAGGCAGAAAACACAAGGATGGAGTTGTCTGTGGTGACCACTTGTAGAACCACTCCTTTATTGGAGATGTCTTGCTGATCACCTATTGTTTCCCCTGCTGTTTACTCCACTTGCAAAAAACCGTGAAATTGATTGTCAGTCAGTGTCGCTTCCTAATTGGACAGTTTGATTATACAGAACTGTGATTGACTTGGATTAAAATTTGAGTTGTTTAGGTGTTCCCTTTATTTTTTAAGCAGTGCAGTTTTGTTAAATTGCATCTATCTGTACAGCAGAGGAGATTGATTGACTATGTCTCCAGATAATCAGTACGCAAAGCAGATAGAATAAGTGAAACAGCGAGAAGATTAATCGCGATACAACTAGAGACCACTGTACTACAAAGATGATGCTAAAGTGATGCCAGTACCAATTTTGACTGCAACCCCTTAGTACACACACCCCTCACCCCTCAAAATATACATTCAGACATAAATACACACACATGCACACATACACCCTCACAAACACACATGCATTTCGCAAGGAAGGTGGGACCTAGGACCATCTGTCCCCTACCCTATCCCCAGTAGGGGGTACTGGACCCTTGGCATCGGCAGCCATGTCCCCTGGGTGCTGGTTTCCTGGGCCCGGCAGTACTCTCTCCATGCAGGGAGAGGGATCCGTGAGCTTTCTGGCAAGCCCAGAAGCCGGGGATCACATCACACCTGACCAAGGGGTGTCCGTTTCCCTGTAGGGTGGGTTCTGGTCCTTGTCCCTGGGTGCTAGGCCTCGACAAATTTCCAACTGTGGCCGAGCCTGGTCGGGCCATGTTTACAACACCCCTGGTGGGCCCCCCTTTTTCCCCGGGGTGCCCCCCTCCTGGGTGGGGACAGCTGGCACCTGCCTTGCTCCTTTCTGGACCAACCGTGGGTTGGGGTGATGGGGTGCTCGTCTGGGGCTGTGGGCGCCCCTCTCGGGTGGGGCCCTGCATTGGGCCCTCCCGGCGTGGCGGGGGGGCTGCTCTCCTGGTTGGGCCGGGGCGGCACACACTTTCCCCCCATGCCTCGCTGCTCTCTGGCTCTGAGGGCCTCGCGGCAGTCCTGCTGGCCCTGGCCTGGGTGGCGGATATGATCTCCCGGGGGCGGTTGTTCTCTGCCTGCTGCCATGTGGCTTTGGGGGTTCTGGCTGCCGCTACTGCTGCGGCGGGGGTCTTGGTGTGGGGATGGCTGGGCGCTCTCTTAGAAGAACATAAACACTCACTAGAGCACAGGTGTTAGCTCACCTTTCCACTAATAGTTTGTGTGATTGAATTAATGAAA
This sequence comes from Oryzias sinensis, assembly GCA_037389245.1. Taxonomy (NCBI): domain Eukaryota; kingdom Metazoa; phylum Chordata; class Actinopteri; order Beloniformes; family Adrianichthyidae; genus Oryzias; species Oryzias sinensis. The sequence goes on along the minus strand of CM074509.1, from coordinate 15,195,215 downwards.
TATTTCACACTAGTTGGTTTGAAGTAGAGGGCTGCATTGGGATCGGGTCCCGCCGGGTCCCGCGGGACCCAACCCAAATCTCGCGGGATTGGGCGGTTTAAATTGTGCTGCGGGCGGGAGCGGGCGGCAAAAAAAACAACCTGCGGGATCAGTGCTGGCATGAATATCTCATGAATATATATTAGCAGACTACGTTAGGCTGTGCGGCTGTTGGATTCTTATGTACTGAAGCTCCGTGAACGCACCAGGTAGAGACGCCCGATGGCCTCTGTCATCTAACCTGTTGTTGGGGGGGCGCCACGCCCCGCCTCTTACTAAGAGCGCGCTTCAGGCCGTCTGTCTGCGCGCACACACGCACACTTTTAACCGAACAGGATTTGTAAAAATATATTTAATAATTAAGTTGCACATTACACAAGAGGAATGCATGAAAGATGAGGCTGGAGGAGGACATGAATCTCTGTAATAATATCAATACAAATACGTTTTTTCCTGCGGGACGGGAGACGACACAAAATCAATGCATCTCTATTACTGTGCGGGACTAAATTCTATGAGTTTTGCGGGAGCGGGCGGGCCTGCCCAGCTGTTGGACAGGACAAGTTAAAAAAAAAAAAAAAATAAATAAAATAAAGTGATGCCAGTAAATGAGTGTTTTATCAGCATTTGATTGCTGTACTCAGAGATTTGTGTTTAAGCCCTTAACGCCAACTTCTTGCTCTGCCAACATTATTGAAAACTTAACAACATAGTTATGCATGGGGCAATTCCAAATATACATTTAGAACTAAGACTTTTAAATAGCCTGTTTTGGTTTGATCAAAGCAGCAGAGTATCATATAGGGGAGGGTCAAACTCAACCTGTTGAATAAGTACTGCAACAATACACTCCTGAATTATTTGAATTTTACTTTAATAGAACTAACATCACTCAGTTTGTCTTTTCATGTTCAGAAAATGGAAAACTTATTTCAAATTGGAATTTTGAAATTCCTCTATTGACATCTGCCCCGAACCTCAGAAACAATTGGACTTCAAAACAGGACACTGTATTGTACACAGCAGTTGGTTAACACCCTTTGTCCTGTGGTGTAGTATAACAGCTTGAACTGTGACCAAGATGCATAACCATGAACCAGAAATTTGTGCTGAACAACTCTGTAATGTTATCAAGATCAAGTTTACTTAAAAGGTTTAAAGGAAACACTGTTTAAGTCCAGAGCCGGTCAGATCTGGGCAGCTTTTTGGAAATATGTGAATTAAAGGAACAGTTAAAAAATCTAGTATACAGTAGGGGTTCTTTTGCTTAATTCTGAAACTTTTTTGATTCCTTCAAGTGTGAAAATACAGTCTGTAAAAATGGGTGAACAAAAAGCTTCTACTGCTAATAATATTTTATTGTCTCACAAAACTTTACATTTTTGTAAAAGTACATAAGAAAAGACAAAAGTATCTTAATTTTTCTTCCATTGTTTCCATTGTTGTTTGGTGAATTCATCTTTTCTGCTTCCATCTATATCAAATGACACATGTACCTGATCATTTCCAATGTCTTTGTCCAAATGAGGATATCTTTAATCTGTTCACATTTAACCATCATTTGATTCATCTGCTTTATGACTGTTAGGTTTTGTTATTAATCCACTGATTTAGAATTCCCTCTACATCCATATTTTCACTTCCTCTGACTTTGAAAAAAGCTCAGAGGAAAAACAGGGAGACTAGGATTTTGCAAACGCAGGTCATTTCTTGCTGTTTATTTACAAAAAAAAATTAATGTAATGTGAAAAAGGTTTACAATAGGTAAAACACTTCAAATATTCCCCAGAACATGGGTGCTTAATTTCAGACAGGGGTGTCCAAACCTTTTGCAAAAATGGTCAGATGTGATGACGTGAAAATGTGTGAGGGCCAACCATTTAGCCTGCTTATGGTTTACCTGCATTTGTAACCTCATATTAACGTTTAAAACATGTCACTAGGTGAGCAATTGCTCTTGCCAACTCTTCTACCACAGTCCAGATCAGCTGGGAGCAGGGCAAATAACAAACAGGCGTGTCAAAAGGAGAGAGAACAGTTTATTGTGTGCGCGATAAAAGTCTTAAAAATCCTTCCACACTTGGAGTCCAACTGCTCTGTCCAGCATGGCGAGTCTTTAGTCCAATTAAAATAACCTGAGGCCTGAGTAAAAACAAATCATAAAAGAGGAAAGATCAATAAAAGCTCAATAAAACCAATGAAAGAATGCAAAAAAACAGACTGCAATTTAAATTTGTACTCCACCTAGCAGTTATAAAACAATGCTTTAGCAGTCCTCTGTTTCGTATCAGGAAGAACAAAAAAAGGAGTACCGGTACTTAGCATGAAGAGTGTTGTATGGTGACCACACCCCTCTGCCAACCCCGCTCACCCCCCTTCCAAGGCTTGGTCCTCTGCTCCTTGAGGAGTACCATTTTCTACTCCTAACATGCCTGACACACACTCCTCACCCTAACCTGAATTGATATACCACTCAGGGAATCCTTTATCCAAGAAAACATTCAGCCACAAACAGCAGCTTTATGTAGTTTAGGTAATAAACCTCCTCTCCACATGTGATCATTTGCTCTCTCAATAGAAACACAGCTAAAACAGCTTCTTTATTTATCATATCCTGCCTATTATATTTATCTCACACTGCTACTCCTCCAGAGTTGTATCATCAAAGTATCAGGACCCAAAGAACTACAGAACTTTCTCCAATAAGTCTTCTTTTATGTCTTAACTATCTTCCTATATTTCTTAAATTCAATTACATTTCCTATTGTTGGAAATTTACAAACCTTCCTAAAATCAATTGGTCTTCTCTTGATCGCAGCATCACACTTCATTTCACCATGGGACAATAACATGATCACCAGGATTTCTCCTGGCTGGTGTAGTTTTAGAAAGGACCCCTCAGTTTGATCACCACTTTCAGTTCCACCACAGACTTCACCATCTTTACTTCCCTAGTCGTCTTTTCCAAACCTTTCCAGCTTCCCAAACAATTTCAGTTTTTCCCTGTCAAGACATTGCCAACAAGAAGACATAACCCTCAGTTAACAGTAAGTATCCACCACCATTCCCCACCCAAGAAAACTCCAAACAATTATAAGTCCCTAGCACTCCAAAAGTTTAAGCCAGGAATGGACACCGTCTTACCGGTCTGTCAGCTGGTGCACCTCACAAAACTACCTCCTCAAGTGAAACCACTGTCCACCAATTCCTACTTCTACACCAACCCAGACACAACGTCGAAACTCAAATCAACTTCCACATCAGGGCTGGCCAACCTTGGTCCTCCAGAGCCTCAACCCTGCCTGTTTTCCAGCTCTCTCTGGACTCCTTGATGCTAAAGACCTAAATCAGGTGTGTTTAGTCAATCAGGATGTGGAAACTGCAGCAGCAAGCTGGAGAACAGGCAGGATTAGCCAGCCCTAGGTTTTTTTTTGTTTTTTGCAGTGGGATACATTCATTTCATCACATAGAACATAAATACATGTGAAAACATTTACCAAAATTACTGTGACATTACTATTACATTTGAAGACCAGCCTTAAAATAAAAAAGTTTGTCTGGAAAAAAACCTATAAAAATTAAATCTAGGTTCATATGAAATATTGCATACTTTTCACTATTAAATGTTCACTGCAAACTTTGAAATTCTAATTATGTGAACAAAAAAAAATAACAATACTAATACTGTTGGAATTTTGGCCAAACCGCCAAACTTCCAACAGTGGCCGAGCCTGGTCGGGCCATGTTTACATCACTCCTTGTGGGCCCCCCTTTTTCCCCGGGGTGCTCCCCTCCTGGGCGGGGGCGGCGGGCCCCTGCCTTGCTCCTCCCTGGACCAACCGTGGGCCGGGTGGGTGGCTGCCAGGAGTGTGGAGCGGGTCTCCCTTGGGGGGTCCTGGCTCGTACCTGGGGTTGGGGCGGGGGGATGCCCGGAACTCCTGGGTGGTGATGGGGTGCTCGTCTGGGGCTGTGGGTGCCCTTCTCGGGTGGGGCCCTGCGTTGGGCTCTTCCGGCGCGGCGGGGGGGGCTGCTCTCCTGGTTGGGCTGGGGCGCCGCTCTCTTTCCCCCGTGCTTCCCTGCTCTCTGGCTCTGGGGGCTTCGCGGCGGTCCTGCTGGTACTGGCCTGGGTGGCGGATTTGGTCGCCCGGGGGGCGGTTGTCCCCTGCCTGCTGCCGTGTGGGGTTCCGGCTGCCGCTGCTGCTGCTGCGGGTGTTATGTGTAGGCCTGACTCCTGCTCAGCTGTCCTGCATATCTGTTGATTTTCTGTCTGCCTATTTAAGGTGTGTTTGTTTCTGTGCTCAGTGTCGGAGCGTATTCTGTTCTTGAGCCTTCAAGCTTGTGTTTCCCTCTGGCATTAAAGCCCTTCTTTTGGAATTCCATCTGGTTTGAGTTGTTCCTGCCTGCGTCTGGGTTTTCTCCTCTACCTGACCGTAACATTACGCTCCGACCATGTCCAACCCAGCAGGAAGGTCTGACTTAAGGGACTTACCAGGTTCTTCCTCCGAGGGGAGTTCTGCTACCAGCGATGAGCTATCTGTCCTGGCTCGTGAGATGCGTGGTTACATGTCCGGCATGCAACAGCTCCATGAGCGTCTCTCCAAGCTGGAGCATGTCCCCTCGTCTCCACCTCGCCAAACCCGACTGGGTCATCCGGAGCCGTTTGATGGCACGCCTGGGGACTGCCGGGCGTTCATCACCTCCTGTCGCCTTCATTTCGATTTCAACCCGAGCGAGTTACCGTCTGAACAGAGCAAGGTGGCTTTTGCTCTAAGTTACCTGACGGGCCGAGCCAAACGGTGGGGGTTAGCGGAGTGGGAGCGCGGAGCTGAGATGTGCCGCTCTTTCCGTGTTTTTTCCACTCAACTCCTCACCGTCTTCGATCCCTCTACTCCTCATCGAGCTGCGGCCTCAGAACTCCTCCGCCTCCAGCAAGGGCCTCGCAGCGTCTCGGACTATGCAGTGAAGTTCCGGACCCTGGCTGCCAGCACTCGCTGGCCGGATGAAGCATTGGTGGACGTTTTTCTCCGGGGTCTCTCCGACGGACTCAAGGACGAGCTAGCGGCTAGGGAGATTCCAGAGGATCTGGAGGAACTGATCGACCTCTCAGTGCGTATTGACCGCCGGATGCGGGAGCGGGGCCGTGAGCGTCATGGCAACACAGGTTTTCGCCCACCGGTGCATGAGGAGGATCCACCACTCCAGTCCGACACTCCACGACGGGGTTTTCTTCCTCCTGCGGAGCCCATGCAGCTGGGAGCCGGCCGTCTCACTCCTGCAGAACGAAGGCGCCGCTTGAGAGGAGGCCTTTGCTTATACTGTGGACAGTCTGGACACTCTGTGCGCGACTGCCCGGTAAACTCCAGGGTTCATCAGCAGTGAGGGAACTGGTGAGCCGCAATTCTTCTTTTTCTTCTCCCTCACGGCCCTCTACCAAGGTCTTGGTGACCCATGCAGGAGCTCAGGAGGAGTTTGAGACTCTAATTGACTCTGGCTCCGATGGTGACTTAATCTCTCAGGAGGTGGTGAACAAACTTAAAATCCCTGTTGAGCCTTTATCACCTGTGTTAGTCATTCATGCCATAAATGGGTCTGTTATCCATAAGGTGTCATGTCGTACTGTTAACATTTCTGTGTCTGTGTCCGGAAACCACACTGAACGGATGAGTTTCTATGTTGTGGAGTCTCTGAAGCCTCAAGTGATTTTGGGTTTTCCGTGGTTATGCAGACATACCCCTCATATTGACTGGTCTACCGGACGGGTTTTGTCATGGAGTCCCTTTTGTTTACTCAACTGTCTTTCTTCTGCTGCATTTCGTAGTCCTGTTACAGCACAGCGGTCTCCTGACCCGCCGGATCTCAACAATGTTCCCCCGGTTTACCATGATCTATGCACTGTTTTCTGTAAGTTTAGAGCTAAATCCCTTCCCCCCCATCGACCTTATGATTGTGCCATTGACCTTTTGCCCGGAACCCAACCGCCTAAAGGCCATATTTACCCCCTGTCTCCACCTGAGCGGGAGGCTATGGACAATTACTTGCAGGAGAGTCTACAGGCCGGGATCATTCGACCTTCCTCCTCTCCCGCCGGGGCTGGGTTCTTCTTTGTGGGAAAGCGTGATGGAGGACTGCGACCCTGCATCGATTACAGGGGTTTGAACAATATTACGGTGCGAAATACTTATCCCCTTCCTCTGTTACAGACAGCGTTTGACCTTTTGAGCAGGGCTTCAGTTTTTTCTAGATTGGATCTCAGGAGTGCATTTCATCTGGTCCGCATACGAGAGGGGGATGAGTGGAAGACTGCCTTCAACACTCCGAGCGGACATTTCGAGTACCTGGTTATGCCCTTCGGCCTCACTAATGCTCCAGCGGTCTTCCAGTGTTTGATTAATGATGTCCTGAAAGACATGATAAACAAGTTTGTCTTTGTTTATCTCGATGACATCCTGATCTTCTCTCCAGATCTCGACACCCATGTGCAGCACGTCAGAACCGTCCTCCAGCGCCTACTAGAGAACCAGCTTTACTGTAAAGCCGAGAAGTGCGAGTTCCACACCAAGCAGACTCGCTTCCTTGGTCATGTGGTTTCTCCCGGAGGCGTCCAGATGGACAGCGCCAAGGTCAAAGCCGTTCTGGAATGGCCTGTTCCTTCTGGACGGAAACAGCTCCAGCGCTTTCTCGGGTTCGCCAACTTTTATAGACGCTTCATCCGAGGCTTCAGTGGCGTTGCTGCACCCCTCCATAAGCTCACATCGGCTAAGGTACGTTTTGTCTGGGATGAGGGGGCCGACAAGACGTTCACCGAGCTGAAGCGACGTTTCTCTACAGCCCCTATTCTGTCTCAGCCTGATCCCTCTAAGCAATTCATCGTAGAGGTGGATGCATCTGAGTCTGGGGTGGAGGCTGTGTTATCGCAGAGAGCGTCCGATAATAAGGTTCATCCCTGCGCGTATTTCTCCCGCAAGCTCACTCCTGCGGAGAGAAACTACGACATAGGGAACAGAGAACTCCTGGCAGTAAAACTGGCTTTGGAGGAGTGGCGTCATTGGTTGGAGGGGGCTGCGCAGCCGTTCTTGGTCTGGACTGATCATAAGAACTTGGAGTATATCAGGACTGCCAAGCGTCTTAACCCCCGTCAAGCGAGGTGGGCCCTCTTCTTGACAGGTTCAATTTCTGTCTGTCCTACCGTCCTGGCAGCAGGAACCTCAAGCCGGACGCTCTCTCACGCCAGTTCCAGCAGGAGGAGGAGTCTGGGTCTCCTGCTGTTACCACCACCATCATCCCTTCCCACCTGGTGTTGGGAGCCACACGCTGGTCTCTGGAGCGGAGGGTTAAGGCAGCTGTTTCTGACCCCGCCACTGTACCAGCTGGCTGTCCAGACGGATGCCTGTTTGTTCCTCCTTCTCTGCGCACCTTGGTCCTAAAGTGGGGGCACTCCTCCAGACTGGCTTGTCATCCCGGAGTGACCAGGACCGGCTTTCTTGTGGCCCAGCGTTTTTGGTGGCCCTCTATGTCCTCCGACATTAGGGCTTTTGTGGCAGCTTGTCCTGTTTGTGCCAGTGTCAAGATCCCAAGGACCCCGCCTGCTGGTTTACTCCACCCTCTACCTGTGCCGTCTAGACCTTGGTCCCACGTAGCCATGGACTTTGTCACCGGTCTACCCAACTCCAGAGGTAAAACAGTCATACTCACCCTCATTGACCGCTTCTCCAAACTAGTGCATGCCATACCTTTGAGGAAACTCCCATCTGCAAAGGAACTAGCGGTACTAGTTTCCCAGCATTTGTTCCGCCTGCACGGTCTTCCTCAGAACATCACCTCAGATCGTGGGCCTCAATTCGTTGCTGCCTTCTGGAGGGAGTTTTGCCTTGGGATCAAGGTCAGTCTGAGTTCTGGTTTCCATCCTCAGACTAACGGCCAGGTAGAGCGGTACAACCAGGATTTGGAGACAACACTTCGAGCCTTGTGCAGCAAGAACCCCAGAACCTGGTCGTCTCAGCTCCCATGGGCTGAGTATTCCCACAACTCCCTAATAAACACTTCCGGATACTCCCCATTCCAAGCTGCCTATGGGTATCAACCCCCTTTGTTTCCCCACCAGGAACAATTGGCTGCCTCTTCTGGTCCCGCTGCCTTTTTGAGACGCTGTCGTCGCACCTGGAGCAGGTACAGACTGAAGCTTCTGCAGAACCAGGAGCGGTTCACGGCTGTAGCCAATCGTTGGAGGTCCGCAGCTCCGGAGTACAAGGTGGGGGACAGAGTGTGGCTCTCCTCAGCCAATGTTCCTTTGAAGGGAGGGTCCAGAAAGCTGCAACCCCGCTACATCGGTCCCTACACCATCTCCAAGGTCATCAATCCTGTGGCTGTGGAGCTGGAACTGCCTCGCTCCCTGAGGATCCACCCGGTGTTCCACGTTAGCAAGATTAAGCCTGCCAGGGACTCTCCCCTACAGCCTGCTCCAGCTTCTCCTCCTGGCCCTCGTATCGTGGATGGTGATCCAGTTTATACAGTCAAGTCCCTCCTCGCTTCCAGACGGGTGGGTCGGGGCCTGCAGTACTTGGTCGATTGGGAGGGGTATGGACCGGCGGATCGTCAGTGGATCCCTGGCCGTTACATCGTTGATCCGTCCCTCATCTCTCGCTTCCATCGTGACTACCCTGATCAGCCTCGCCCTCGTCCGTCTGGTAGCCGGTCTTAGCGGGGTTATGTTATGTGTAGGCCTGACTCCTGCTCAGCTGTCCTGCATATCTGTTGATTTTCTGTCTGCCTATTTAAGGTGTGTTTGTTTCTGTGCTCAGTGTCGGAGCGTATTCTGTTCTTGAGCCTTCAAGCTTGTGTTTCCCTCTGGCATTAAAGCCCTTCTTTTGGAATTCCATCTGGTTTGAGTTGTTCCTGCCTGCGTCTGGGTTTTCTCCCATTTGAACCTTACCGTAATGATAAACAACCAGTAAACCTGTCTACTCTATGCTGCTTCACCGTCTTATCCCCCCCCCTCCCACTATCACCCTTTTTCCCCCTCCTATCATCCCTCTTTCTTCTTCCCTCCTTTCCTTTTCCGTCCGGTCCATCAAAAAAGATTTTCAAACATGATTGAAATTAATAAAGTTTGGCCTCAACTACAAAAGGGGTTTATCCAGACATACCTTTGGTTTGTCTGAAGATTAATAACCCCTCCTGTTAAAGTAAAATCTGTCCAACACCAGAGGCCCTCAGCTCTCATCTGTCTGCCCAGCTGTTGGACAGGACAAGTTAAAAAAAAATACTAATATTAATAACAATAATAATAATAGATTGGATTGATCTGCACTTCTCCAGACGCTCAAACCATTTACAAAGTGTCACAAGAACAGGCAATTGGCTGGTTCCAAATGCAGCAGGTTTATTAGCTCAGCTAAAAGTCCACAAAGCTAAATCAGGGTCAGGCAGGCATTAAATCATCGGAGGACAGACAGGGTGGTCAAAATCCAGCCGAGAGTCAGGGCAGATGGCAGGCAAAAAGAATCAGAAGACAGAAAGTCAGGTCGAAATCCAATGCTCTGTAACGAAGGCTGTCACTCGCACAACCAATCCTTTACATTGAGTGTTGGTCAGAGCAGTGCTTAAGTAGACTGTGAGTGATTAAGTGAATAAGAGCCCAGTGTGATCAGAACTCAGGAGATGGTTCCCGCTGGTGACCACAGGGGGAAACAGATCTCTGATAGAAACAAATAGAAACAAGTAAATCTGTTCTTCTCGTTTGACCCTTAAAGCTTTGAAGGTCAAAAAGCCACAGGTTGCTGTCACAGGTATACGAGAGTTCATAACGAACGTGAGCCAATCACAGTCAAGAAATAGTACACACAGTCCCTAAAATGCGCTGGGGGCCATATATTATTCATTTTATGCCAGGAACCTGCGAGTAGGTAGAAATCTGTAAGTGGGTCAGATTTGGCTCATAGCCGGACCTTTGGCATGCCTGGTGTAAGGTTATTTTATTAATTCTTTGTAGTTCTCTCTAGTTGCTTCTCATTTTTTCAGTCTTTTAAAGCTTCCAGAATGGCCTTTGCACTTTATGTCCAACTGAGATGGTTTGACCAATTACCATCCTTAAGGCTCATTGATAGCCACATCAGTATTAATTCATTCATCCTCACACAACACAAAAGAAAACGCTGCCAAACTTGGTTTCTTTGTATCTCTCTTTTTGCTCTTTGTCTTTCACTGTTGTCAACATGCACTCTGTAAATTGCTGGTGCCTCCACCTGACCCTTCACCTCACACACGCAATTTCAGCAAGTCATAAGATCCAAAGTTAGAGGAGAACTCTGTGTCTTTCCAGACATGGAGGTGCTTGACATGATTTGTGGGCCATTTCATCCTCCCATTTCCTTCAGTAGGTAATATGTGTCACTTTTATAACACTACTGAAGTTGAGGGGTTGAGGTGAAATGTTAAGTGATGTTTCAGCAATAAGCAAAACAGGAAAATTGGCTCAGGCATAAGTGGATGTTGCAGTTCTCATCCCGCCAGCAGCAAAATCATGGCCATTTCCCGGACTCAGACATAACGAGGCCAAACCCAGTGTCTGCGTCCTTGATGAGCCCTCACAGTGGCGTGCAGCCTGCAGGAGGAAGGATGTTCAATGAAGCAGTCACAGCCACTTGCACGTCTGTGAAAGAGTTTCATCAGGAAGGGAACTTGTTTTAATTCAGAGCAGTTATTTATACTGACACATGCACTGACACTGACACACAACACAAAACAATGTTATAATGTTGTAAACTCACAGTTTTTCTGAATATAAAAATCAAACACCAAATCATAAAAAACTGAAGTAGAAATGAAAACAAACTGAAATGATAAGGCAACAATATAAGGCAAAAGATTTCTTTTTTTACAGATAACTTGTTTGCAGGTTAGTCTGAGTCATACTTCCACCAACAGGCAGCTCAGTAGGCTCCATGTAGATCTTTATTGTATACATCTTTGATTTGGTATCTTTTTTGATCAGGTGCAACAATGTTTACAGGCCAGTCTGTCCAGTTTGTTTCAGTCCCATTTCACTAACTTTGAGCTAGCTATGTTTTGTGGTCCAACATTTCAAAGGTGGGACAACTCTTATATTTTGTTTTTATGGGAAACATCTTACAAAAATAGCAATTTTCGATAAGAAAAGCATAAACGGAAGCAATGTTTATATAATCTGGAGCCAGCCCCAAAATCTTTATTTAAATATTTAAAATGTATCCTTTCTTTTGTTTTTAGTGTAATTTTGCTGCCATCCCAGATGGCAAACAAAAATACATTATTGCTTTTATTTCACAATGACATCGTGACCTGACGTCTGAAACTAAAGGGATCTTTTGTAAAATGAGGTTTTCTGGTGGCCAAATAAATAATTCCCCCAAGCTTCCATGCAAAAAAGAAATTATGGTTAAATTAATTCACTGGCCGAACGGTGGAGCAGTGGTTAGCGTTTCTGCCACACAAGTCCCGGCTGGGGGACCTGAACCAGAACACCAAAGGGGGACCTTTCAGTGTGGATTTTGCATGTTCTCCCAGTGCAGCGTGGATTTTCTCCAGGGACTCTGGCTTCCTCCCACCGTCCAAAGACATGCTACATAGGTTAATTGGTTTCTTTAAATTGTCCCTAGGTGTGAATGTGAATCTGGGTGTGTGATTGTGGCTATGAGACCGACTGGTGACCTGTCCAGGGTGTCCCCCTGCAATAAGCCCCGGCAGCTCCGTGACCCCGAAAGGGACAAAACAGATTAGAAGATGATGAATGAATAAGTCACAGTATACGGTGTGGAGAGATCTTTGCATGCGTGTGTTTTCTTGGGGGTCTCCGGCTTCCTCCCAGCGTCCAAAAACATGCTTCATTGGTCAATTGGTTAAATGTAAAATTGTACCTAGGTGTGAAGTTGAGAGTGAATGGGTGTGAGATTGAGGACATTCTACCCTGCGACAGACTGGCCAACTGTTCAGGTTGTCCCCTGCCTTCGCCCACAAGTGGCCGGGATAGGCTCCAGCAGCCCTGTGACCCGAAAGGGAAAAAACGGAATAGAAAATGAATGAATGAATGAATGAATGAATGAATGAATGAATGAATGAATGAATGAATGAATGAATGAATGAATGAATGAATGAATAAATGAATAAATGAATGAGATCTTTGGTCCAGAGCGAATTTAAAACTGAGATACTTCTGGACAATTTAGAAAAAAACATGCTACATTTTAATTCTGATTTTTTTCTTAAAATAATAATAACAATGAAAAGCTTTCAATCAAAAGATCTGGGAGGACCTGAAGAGGAGGAGCAAAAAAAAGGTTGAAAAAGAAGAGAAGTTAGGAGAAAAGTGGAGTAAATGGAGGAACTTTCTTGTCTTTGGATTGATTACAAAAAAGGAAAAACTGCTTTACAATGATTTAAACAAACAAGTGAGAAATGTTTCTTTAAAGATCAGAAGAAAATCAGTCAACAGGCTATTTAATTCAATTAAAATCCTTTTTGATTAATAGATGTCACTTCTAATCTTTCCTTAGACATCAATCTTTGAAGAACTGGAATCTGTTCCAGCTCTGGTCAGGATCAAGATGTCTCCTTTTTAAATGAAAATTTTCTGCTACAATTTTATCTTAAATCCCCTTTCTCGCTTAAGAAAGTTTGTCTGCTAAGAAATGATAGGCTTAGACAACAAACACATGAGTTGTTCCTCCACTGTGGCTCAAAGAGGAACAGTCATCACTCTTCCTCTCAGGCAAGTCTATGAAATCCCTCACAAACCTCTCACACCACTGATCCCCCGGACTGGGACTTACAAGACCAGCTAGCTTGTTTGATGAAGATTGGTGACAGTCTGAGGGCAAAAAGCTGAAGACAACCACCCAAGAAAGCCCACCTCTTCACCTCATTGCTCCTAAAGGCTCGAGGCGCACGGAGCTTCCTGAAATGATCTCATAGCAGAGCTCATCTGTCTTGGTTAGGTTTGGTGCAGAACTCCTGAGCATGCGGGGATGTGATCCATCCATTTCAATCAGTCAAGCTTGGTCACTTCCCCATTGGAAAAGACCAACTGTGAGGTCAAAGACTCTTCATGTGGCATTCGCGCCTCAAAGCCAAGAGAGCGAAGAGCTGCTTGTCTTCGTCAGCACCAGGCCAAGAAAAAAAAATAAAACGTTAACACAAACAAATGAAAAAAATCCTTTTGTTCTGCTTTATTTGGACAAAGATTTGAAGGACGTTTGATGACGGGACAGATTCGTTTTTTTTGTCAGGTTTCTTGATGTTCATACATGAGTAGGGAGAAGAAGAAAGGGAAACACTGAACTCTGATCTTTAGATATACACATGCGTGTGGTTGAAACACAACAATCATACAATAAGAAAACTGCCTGTTGTCATTTTTCAGCATTTTACACTAAAATATTCAAATGCAAGGTGACACCCAAACAATTTGGCTGTTAATTAGAGTGAATGTAACAAAAAGAATTTTCATTGATGAAAGTTTTCTGAGGCATTTCGAAAGAACGGCTGACAGTCACAGACAGTCTCATGTCTGAATCTTTTTCACCCACAGAGCATAATTTTATACTTGTTTATACCTCACATTCCCTGGCTTCTCACACATCACTGAAAATTGATTTTGCTCCTCATATTGCAGCAATCTTCCTGTTTCCTCCACTCGACGCTTAAATTAATCATGGTAATGTCCCCTCTAAGTGAAACGAAATTAATTTTCACCACGGGCTACAAGTGAGGAGAAAATGGGAAATCATTACCCAAACAGCATTATCTTTATTATTTGTACCCATTTGTGGGGATAGAAAGGGGGTATCTGACTTTCAGCAAAATTCTGGAGAAGACATTAAAAATGCAATCGGCCAATGATTGCTCGCTAAAAACAGAAAAAGAAGAGAAAGGAAGAAACCTGCAAACGTTTTCTTGACCTAAAGAAAATCCCTGTCCAGTCATCCATGTTATTAAAGCTGTTGAGCAGAAATCCATTGTTTAGAGTCATAGCACGACAAGGATAGGATCTCATCAAGTCAAAGCCATCAAAGCTGTAACTTCTTAATGTCTATTTGACATCCATAAATCACAATGACACCAGATAACTAATAAGGGCTTGCATGTGAAGTCCCCATTTAAAACAAGATTCTGAAAGTGCTTCTTTGTTTTTTTGTGAAGCTGATGTTTCTGTCGTCTAGGGGACATTTCTGCTGAAATCTACCTGACTTGATTTGTACCGTAAAACATGTATTCTCCTATCCATAGAAATGTGATGACTCTCTTGTTTGATTCATCAAACCAAACAAAAATACCAATGGCTTATTGCCCTTTTAGCAGACAGTGTCAAAAGAACAGGCAGACGGCTGGTTACAAATGCAGCAGGTTTATTAGCTCAGCTAAAAGTCCACAAAGCTAAATCAGGGTCAGGCAGGCAGGAGTTGATAACAGGCATAAGATCATCAGAGGAGAGACAGGATGGTCAAAATCCAGGCGAGAGTCAGGCCAGGCAGCAGGCAAACAGAGACAGAAACAGGGTCAGGAGACAGAAGATCAGGTCCAAATATAACATAATACTCAGTAAGGAAGGCAGTGTGGGACAAACAATACTTAGCACAGAGGCACAGTGCAGTGCTTAAGTTGACTGTGGGTGTGTCTGAATTTCCACCCTTTCCAAAGTGTATAGTGTGGGCCTATGTAGCCCCCTGAATTTTTAAATCAATTCAGACACCATGCTCACTACTTTTTTATTTTTTTATCAGCGATATGACGTCATCAAATTCAAAAAGTTAAAATCTCATTGATATGAGCGTTTTGCAACGATTAGTTATGAATCAACTATCTTCTGAAGATAAAAACATCAATTGTTTATTTTAAAAATCCATTTAAATAATGTAATAAATAATTTCAATTTACATTCCTACTTTTGCAGGATTCAACCTGCACATTATTTTCACACCTGATCTTTCAGTATTTCATGATAGGATGAAGAATTTATTTCTGAATGATTTTTCTCTGGCTTTGCACCTTTTCCTTCCCATTCATGTGAATTTCATTGTGTGCATTTCATTTAGGTTCATTATAAATAAGCCAATTAAAGACTATAAACATGTTTACTTCTTAGCTCATGCTGATTCTTTTTTTTAAAGAAATCCTCAGTGAACCTCAATTCCAGGACACCTAGATGAGATTTCAACCGCTCCTGCAAGCTAACCCGCTGCTGCACAGCAGCTTTAACTATCATGGCCCATGTTGGACAGTGCAAACTCTGTCTTAGTCCCACTGAAACAGATTGATAAGTGTTTGAGAGAATTTCGGAAGCAATTGTCAGACCTGCAGTGTGACAGGAATATCTGATGGAGGATGAAGACGATCTCTTTATCCTCTCAGCAAACACACAGTGGCTCTCTCCTCTTTCCTATCTCTGTTTTTCATCAAGCATGGTCACAACAGGCTCAGATGAAACCAAGTGTCAACATGTGCTCCAAAAAGATTTCTAATTCAGTTCCTGCTCATAGCGCTCAGTGTCTTTAACGCCCCTGTAAAGCAGCAGGACTTCTAGCCATTCCTCCATTAAGGCGAGGAACTAAGCATGTTTTTATATCTAAGTGGTTGTGGAATTATCCGATGAATGGTCATGATTTCACAAGTCTGAAGTTTAACTGAACCATTTCAAAACCACTTCTAGAATGTGTGAATTGGGAAGAACTGGGTTCACCTGCAGCCCAGGTGCTGTCAATTTGTGTACTGATTGTTTTGGTGGTGCTGGAGATGAATGAAAGCCGCTACTCTCCACGTGTGAGGTGTCCTGTACTCTGGAGTTGGATGCACTCTCTTCCTCATTTTCTGTGCTATTCAGGTAAAGGTTTTTGTGTTCTAATCCTCCTGCTCCACTCAGTTGCCTGTTCATTCTGGTTGAATCAGATGTGGACTAATAGTGATGCCTTTAAAAAAAGTATTAATGTAGCATTAAGTTGGCCTTTAAAGACATTTATTAGCATTTGCAAATGTCTTACAAATGAAATACACGTTCAAATAACCTGTTTATGAAGACATTTATTAGCATTTGTTAATCCTTTGTAAAATATTTGTGTGCATTTGCAATTTTCTAATGTCTAATTGTGTCCTTGTTAACAGTTTTTTAGTGTTTGCACCCCCCCCCCATCCTAATCCTGACCAACATTTCTCATAATTGTAGATAAATTCTGACACTTGTAAGGGATCAATCCTTAATCCTGAAGATTAACCCCTTTGGTCATGCGTTATATTAGGAGGCTGCTTCACTGAGCTGAAATTCAATTCAACTCAATTCAATTTAAGCTACAAAAAAGTATAAAAGTTTAGGGATTGGGACAGAGCATATCCAGAATCTCTTCTACTCTGCTGCTAAGTCCATTGACATGACGTTGACCCCACAGCGTCAAAAACCCTTTTTACCAGCCACTCATAGGAACTAGGTGATGGATGGAGGTGTTGTCCTGTTGGTGTGCTTTGCTTCTTGGGATGGATTCCCCCTTCACTGTTTCTGTGTGGGTGGGGTGCTTCTTTGTCTTAGCCAGTCCTCCAAATCTGTTAACCCAATCCTGTATTTCCTGGTAGGCTGAAGTCTACTTTGTTTGTGGTTATTTTATGATTGCGTACATAATTTTGCATGCCCTTTTAATTTTTTGGGTGTGTTTGTGTTTGTTTTTTAATAGATTCAAAGTTTGGACAGGGTAACTTTTGAAAAGGTTAAATATGTGAGAAGAGAAACCCAGTTCTTGCTTATGAGAATAATGGAGGAGATGAGAAAGCAGCCAACGGAGGCAACTGAGCTTCTCCTTTTTCCCGGAGGAGCCGACATCCAGCAGGGCAGAGAAAGGGCACCTCAGCCCACATGATTGAAGTGAAGGAGGGCAATTGTCTGACGTGAATGTCATGTGTGAGAGATCAATGGCGTGACAGGAGCCAGCAGAGCGGCGGCACACACTGTCAACTCCACCATGAATATTTACAGCCTCGCCTTTCCCTGTATCTGCAGGAGTCCACACACATCACCACCTCCTATTTGACATCTTCGGGCTGGTATATTTGCAGGTGTCAATTTGTGTGCTGTAATGAGACTGACTGCATAAAGGTCTGAATTGTCAATTGTCTGAATCCAAAGCCAGGTGAGGATTACCATCCATTAGTGGGAAGGTAGATGCTCCCCACTTGGTTCTCCTCCTCCAGGCGCTCAGTCGCATTTATACACACAGCAATGGAGGACCAGCTTTGCTGCTTAACCTAACCCCAGCCAATTCACAACAACAGTCGTCTCGATGGGCTTTGTGCGGTTAAACGTAGGGTAAAACATAAAATAAAAAGGGTCATGAATGCATACAATTCAATTGAAAAAATTCTAAACTGAACTAACTAATCTGGGCTTTCCTGCCCTTAGACCCTTCCTCTCTGTAAGGAAAAACTCCTAAATAAAACTGATTCCGGAAACAATGAAGAAACCTCAGGGGTGTCCACATGAAGGAGGGATCCTCCCCCAGGACTGACAGGCGATGTACCAGAACTCTTAGAGAAGAATTAACTTGTCTAACCCTACAATTACATGTTTAAATAGTCCAACAGATGAGCTTCATCCAGATGGAGTTGGGGGGCAGACATGGGTTTAGTGTATCGCCCGCAGATATCACAAAAGACTGGGGAAGCCTGGAATCAAACCACAAATTCCTTTATCTGCTGACAGACAGCTATACCTTCATAAATCCCAAGCATACGCATATGCTAGTGACGCAGAGCAGTGAGCAGCATCTTCAAAGTCACTTTTTGGAATGCAGTGATTTCCTGATTTTTTTTATATGGCAAAGTATTTTAAAGCAGGTCTACAATGTCATTTGAGAGTCTGCTTTTAAGACATCCACTTTGATCGGGGTCAGTTATGTGAGGAGTAACTTCTTCTAATCTCCCAGTGAGGACTTTAAACATCATTTCAGGGAGTTGGTACCACAGCTAGAAAAAATGTACAGCACTGTGAAAAACTGAGGCAGTACACTGGAAGCAGTCCGTAGTCCAATGTGTCCCGTTACCCCCCTCCTGGAAAAAGTCCTCCCACAACCACACGTCCTGGTCCAGTGGGTCCAGGAAGGATTGTTGCCGGAGAGCGTCTGGCTTCACCACGGGAACAGGAGAGGGGACGACGCCCCCCCCCCCCCCCCCCTCAATGCCAGCTCACTGCCAGGCGACTCCCGTTGAAATATGAGGAGGGGAACTGGGACCATTCAGGGGTCCACTGAGACCTGGTTCTCTCTGCCTGCCGGCAGAACGCTCCTGTGGACCACATGTTCCTCTCTGCTGGTCCATAATGTCAAGAAGGGGGTCGAGGGAGTTTCCAGGTGTAGAGCGGAGGAGACAGCTGGTTCCAGATTTAAATGGATCTTTCATACTCAAAACAAACAAAAATCCAAAATCCACTGCTGAGCAGGCTAGACAAACTTGAAACTGGAAACACTCGGAAAGGGGAACAGCAAACTATGGACCAGCACAGGAGGAAGGGAAAGACAGGATTAAAATACACACAAACAAAACGAGACACAGGTGAGCACAATCAGGACAGATAGGTACCAGAAGTAAAACTCAAACCGTGGTACAAAACAAGAAAACTTTCAAATTAAAACAGGAAACTGAAACTCAAAACATGACAGAACAAACAGAGAAATGACCACATTGTCACATTTTTCCACTCTTTCTTCCAAGTTTAAAACATCTCTTTTTTTCTCTCTGTTTCTTTAAGTTTATGATTTTCTTTTTAACATTTTCCATCTGTTTTTTATTTACTTTAAGATGATCCTGATTGGACCCCTGATACCAGTTTGCTAAGCTTGATTGTCAACACACATGAGAAAATCATAGTTATATATCAGATGTACTAAAAATGCAAAAATAATCATCCGTATCTGTAATTTTCCTTCCTAAGCCCCAGGACACTTGAATTGCATTGCATGTGTTAGACAGTTTAACCAGCTCACCCTGGTGTGAAGTTCATCAAGTGTGCCTTGAGAGTGGAGGAAACTGGGCGAGGCTGTTCTGTGGAGAGCATAACTGCCATGATTTCATGATACATCATCTGATGCTGGATCACTTAATGAGCTGATGTGAGCTCAGGGCACAGGTACACATCCACAAGCACCGCCTCCTCTTTGAAGTGAAGTGGCTCTCAGTGAGGAGGTGAGCTGCAAAGAGGAGATCAAAACCTCCAGCAGGTTGAAGTGGCCACTCTCTGGGTGATTACAGCAAACATGTCCCCACTCCCTGAGGAGCGGACCTCCTCTTCACGCCGTAAACATATCCGTTAAGATCGTCTCAACCTTGACAAAGTGTGTGTGTGTGTGTGTTAGTCTAGAGGTGAATGAGAGAGGAGAAATATGATTTATTCATCATCTGTAATGTGCTAATCTATTTTACTGCAGTGTTTTGTAATGACATGTACTCAAAGTGTCAATGGCTCTGTTAAAGTGACAGGCGCTATCTTTGGGAATTACGGCTCCAATCATGACCCCTGCCATCAGTAAAGCTTCACTCTAATATCACTAATGGCCAGTGTGCTAATTGTAGCACATTAAAGGAGGAACATTATACCTTCAGGAAAATGCATCATCCAGTTTTTGGTTTATGGCTCCTCACACATTCTTAACCAACTTTATTCATTTCCATAATTGTGCTTGACGCTGTCAGAGTTAATGCAACGCATTAGTGAACAGCACAGATCGTGAGGATGGAAGAAAACGCCTCACTGCCTGTTGTGAGTCGAGGTTGGCTTTGCTGTGAGCTCAGCATCTGCACATTAAAATTGGATAAGGTGGATCATTTATTATGCTCATCGCAGTCTGTGAAAGAGTCTGATCAGCCAACGATCAGAGGAAGAAATGATCCATCGCTGCAGCACATTTGGAGGCAAATTGGGCATGAGTCCGATCTGTGTGTGGACATGGCTGCACACACAGATCCCACACAAACATCCACAGGCGGGGGCGGTTTGTGTTCACCTGCTGCTGTACAGGAGGAGGAGGCCGGCCAAGTTGTCTTACACATGGCAGCTTCAATCTGCTGTGGGATGGTTGAATAATTCAAAGTGGTTATGCAGGACCATCTGGCAGCCAAATGCAGCGGCACGAGACTCCCTCAAACAGCCTCAGTGAAGCGCGCTGGATCGGCCGCAGGACCCCGCTGCTGAGGCGAAAAGCTGAGCCGCACAGCGGCCGCATGAAATGTGCTGCGTCAGATCAGCAGCATCCCTGACAGGATGCCGACACTCAGAGATGTAGCTCAAATATGGTTGATGAGGTCTATTCCATTCCATTCAGTACACAACAAAGTAAATGATTGAGAATGAGAATCACATGAAAAGTGCTTTATAAATAAAGTTTGATTGATGTCAGACCCAGTAACACGTAACAATGACTTCTGAATACATGTTAATTCTTTCTTTCTTTGTAAAATACTTCTTGGTCTTTAAACTTTGTGCAAAACTGACTGGTTGTTGCTTTAAAAGATTGCCAAATCTTTTCTGCTGATGCCAAGTAGCAGCTTTTGGTGTTTCTGTCGACTTTTGTCTTGAGCTTGTGTTTCCCCCAGGTGTGAGCAGGGACCCTACTGTGTGTAGATAGGACAGGGATGTCAGACACAGGCCATGTAGTGGATGACACTGCAGCTACCACTTCTACAGATTTGCAGTCAGCTGTGCCCAAATGATTTGGAGAAGACAGCAAGCACTCACTCAATCTCTGTTCTCATTGATTCTGGATCCTGCCTTTGGCAGTTAGAACTTAAGGTTCATGTAGAAGCGATTTTGAGAGGTACAGTAATCTGTCAAAATGACAGTCTGTTCTTGCTGCAAACAAGTTTGGGTGTTAATGCAAATACGCTAACCTGGTTAACCTCTAGCGCCAAGGACAGGGTTTTTTTTCCTTTATATGTAACTAACAAGCTGCAGAGTTAGAGTGGTTACACACAGAGGCACAAATGTACACAAACATTTATTTACAAAAGTCACCCTCTGGTATCACTAGAAGACAAAAGACAATTCTGGCGCTGGGTCTATGCACAGTAACGATGCACTAGCAAACTACTTTTTTTTTTTTTTTTTTAACAAACAACGCTTGGTTTCATGTAACTGACAGAAATGTCAAAGGCTGAAAAACCTGCTCTGGCGGGGGGTGGTGGGACTCCGCTGGTCGGGGGAAGGCTGGGTCCCGGGGTGGTGTGCTGGGGCGCTGCATGGTCTTCATGGGAGGTTGAGTGGGTGGCTCGGCTTGGCTCGGGGCTGTCTTTGCCTGCTAGTTAGCGGGGTCCTGCTTGGGAGGTCCAGCGGGCGGGCTATGGCTGGCCCGCCTATACCTGGGCTGGGATCAACTCTTCCTGGTTTCTGGGATCGGGCGTAGGCAACCCTTGGGGCCCCGGTCACGGTGTCATCCATGGCCAAGTGGCCCTGGGTGTGTGTGTGTGGGGTTTGCTCTGACCCCGCCTCCTGAGGGGGGGGGACTTTCTTGGGAGGGGGTCCTACTATCGGTATCGGGACCTTGGGGTCTGGATGTGGGTCGGGTGTCCTCGGCTGGAGGCACGCTGCCAGCCGGCCAGTTGGCAGCCGGGGTCCCGCCGAGGCCTGGACCAGAGCCTCCCAGGCCTGGCTGGTGGTGGGGGGCCTGGGCTTGCTCGGGGTGCTTGGCTCCTCTCTCGCTGTGGGTCAGACAACCTGGGGACAGTCTACCAGGCTGTCCCCTAATCCTACCCCCTGTCCCCTAAGAGCAATCCTCACAGTTAGGGTGAGGCCAGGTTCAGCCCACGCTATGCCTTGGGTGGAAGCATTTGGCAGTGGTCCCCCCCATGGTTGCCGATGGAATGGGCCCCCCCCTGTTTTTGTATTTACACCCAGACATGTAGGGGTCTGAGTAGGGGGGGTTTTGGGACATCACTGCCGCCAGCTGCCAGATGTTCTCCCAGCACCTCACTCACCATTTTAACCGCACCTTAGACATTTAGGGCCCTTGGTGGGGAGGGTGAGGGACATCACTGTGAGTAATCAGGAGATGTCCCCTCAGTGCCCTACCCGCCAATTTTAACTGCACCCCTTTGTACACACACCCCCTCCCTCAAAATATACATTCCAACATAAACACACACACATGCACACGCACACCTCACTAACACACATGACACAGTCATTTTGGGTAAGGAAGGAGGGACTTGGACCATCTAGTCCCTACTCCCCATCCCTGGTGGGGCTGCAGGGGCCCCCATGCCTCCCCGTTTTGGGGTCCTCGCGGGTCATGCTGGGCTCCTGGTTCTGTGGCGGACGGGTCGCCCGGGGGTGGTTGTTCTCGCCTGCTGCTGCGTGAGAGGCTGGGGCCCCTGGTTGCCACGGCTGCCATGGGGTTGGTGTGGGGGTGGCTGGCCACCCTCTCGCCTTTTCACATTCCATCATCCATTTTAGAAGAACATAAACATCACCTGAGCACAGGTGTTAGCTCACCTGCACTAATAGTTTATGGATTGAAATGAAAATCTCACACTAGTTGTTTTGCAAGGAGTGTGTGAACACTATCTGTTTTGTGTACATGCTGACATGTGGACATTTTTGGGTAAAGCAGCAGGTAACAGTAACATTTGGAGTGTGTGATTAGCCTCACGTACTTTGAGATTTTGTATTCTATCTGCACTCATCGTAATGAGCAAATATCCAGAAGTTTGTTGTTCTATGATGCTTCATGGTTTTACCTCCTATGATCACCCTCCTACCCCTCCCCCTCTCTAACATCCCTCTCTCTTCTTCCTTCTTTCCTTTTCTGTCCGGTCCAACACAAAAGAATTTCAAAAACAATTAAATGAAAAAGTCATTTCAATTACAAAGGGGTTGGCTCACATACCTCTGGTCGGTCTTGAAGATTAATAACCCTGTTGTTAAAGTAAACACCCAAACACAAGAGGCTCTGTCATCTGTCTGCCCAGCTGTTGACAGACAAGTAAAAAAAGGCTGGAAAAAGCTAAGAAATTAAAAGTGTGGGTGACATGGTCTATTTTAATAAGCCAAATATAGTAAATAGTCTCTATTTCATGTTGCGAATATGGCTATTTTTCGAACCCAAGCAACAATAGCTTAAAATCCAATATAAACAACGAGGGACGGTCATTGCTTCACGTGATTCCTACTAATTCAAGGCCGCCATGTTTGTGACGAACTAGCGGGAAAGACAAGGCAGAGAACATGGCTAGCACCGAGAAGGAAGCACAGAGTGATGCTACTGCCTTCTATTAAAGGACATTTATCATCAGATGAACAGAAAGATGAAGAGGAAAGGCGGAGATTATCATGATTTATGAGTCACTTTTGCAAATCAGATTTATTCGAACCTTTTTATGAAGTGAGGAGGATATAGTATAGCAGAAAGTAGTAGGTCTAGTGATGCTGATGACTTATAGCCAGCATGAAGATTCGGCTTTGACTCCAGTAAGTCTAAAAATGTATAAAATTAAATTACTCCACTTTACCCTAAAATACTCAAAATGTCCTCTTTTGGCCTAATCTAAACAAAGGTAGCCACCGGTTTTCAAACCTAATTTCTCATAAAATAAATGTCACAAAATAAAAGTTTCAGATATTACTACTCTTAGTTAACAAAGTCACTGTATACCATTAACAACTGTGGAACATTAACAGTTTTACCTGTTTGAACCAGTTTGAAACTTTTTCGGTGGGCGCTACACAAGACGCCACACATCAATAATAATACACAGTCTGAAGCTTACCACGGCACCTCAAAAGCAAAAGAAAAAAACGCTAGAACTGTTGCTTCTCTTGCAAAAACATTGAGTGCGCGAAATACTCCAGCTGGATCCAAGGACAACAGAAAAACACGACTACCAATGTGATCCATCGTGGATGCACACTAGCCTAGCTTAGCAGCCCACCAAGACTCCAGCCGTCCTCCGACTCAGAAAACGGCTCGCCGCCCAGCTCACCCGCCTTTCCTCGACCAGGCCAAGATCCTCCTCCCAACCTCCGCTGCTCAAAATTTTTCGCTTGTGTCCCGTTTCTTTTGTCCTTCGAAAACGCAGACTTCTTTCTCCTGGCAGATCTGGAGGGAAAATCCTTCACCGTCTAATCTTCTTCTTGACTCCTTCCTTTTCAGCAGCGCTTTTGTTTTGGGAATTTTATACACAGATACACTTTCACCAGATGTATTGCTACATCCAGCTGCCACACAACGACTTGGCATGTTGATGATTAACAGATTTAACGAGAGAAACTAAGACTACCTGTTTTGTTTACATGTGCTGTCCTGTTAACCGCGTAAAAGGCAACTCCCTTTCGTTACGCCACAGGTCATATCGGGTTCACTTCCAGCCTGCGTTTCAGCGCAGATCCAAATCTCTGATTCCTTCGAAGATGTCTATTTTTCATATGCTTCGGATTTTTTTCGACGCAAACTATTGGTATCAATAGAATCAGCGTTTAAAGGGCTTTTTTATTTGACAAAGTTGTTCAAAGCATGGCATCCACACTTTAAGTCACAAGGGTTTTCATGGTCCTGTCATTGTAAATGATAATTGAAGTTTGAACTGTATTTTATGTTCTCCTTTACCGACAAAAGTAATTAAACAACAGTAATTAGTTACTTCTGTAATTTGTACAGTCAGTCAGAGCAAACATTAAATAAGGGACTCTTATCGAACTGTATTACCAACCACTCAAGATCAAACATGAATTCATAAGAACCCTCTTCAGGCAGGCGGTTACTGCCTGCCTCACTTTGGGTCTTTTCAGTGCAGCTTTATGTCAAATCTAAACTCTAAATAAATTATAAACAGATGTAAAATATATGACCTATGAAATGGGAAATGAGCATAATAAAAATAATTCAGGAATGTTTAGAAAACTGTTAAAAGCATTACATTATCAGCATGTGCTGAGTAAGCTAAAGGGCACTCAACCCAGTTTGTATGGGATTGCACAATCTAAGCAGAACTCTGTTGCCTCACCTCACGGCGTTCATTGTCCATAAAATGCAAAGATGTTGAAGATAAAATTATTATCATTATTAGGAATCCCAGGAACAGTGCATTACAGAGGAGGCATACCTGTTTAATCCTTAGTGTACATCATGATGGCAGGTGAGGATGTTGCCTCCCCTGACTGCACGTCTCTGGTTTATTGGAGAGCTGTCCATGGAGAGAAACGTCCCCCATTTATCCATTTTCAGAACCCCTTGAATCTCTCTCAGGGGGGTTGCTTACTGTTTGAGAAGGCTGGGCCTTACTCCTGACAGGTCGCCAGTCAGATGCAGGGTGGTAAGAAACACTTTGACTGTAATATAATTATAAAAGTGTGACAAGTCATGGAAAACTGGTCTGATCTTCTTTGCTCAGCATTAGTTAGTGTGTCGGTGGCGGCTGCTGACTATGAGGGGGGCAGTGCTGACCGTGGAGATGCTCCCCTCCTGCAGCAGGAGGAGCGCCATCAGTGCAATCAGAGCACAGTGATGCAGGCGTTCAAACAGTGCTGTACATTTTTTTTTTGAAAAACAGTTTAGAGGGACACAAAAGTGTAACAGTAATTATTAATATTGTAAATTATTTCTATTTTATAATGCAGGTTTGAACACAAGCATGTTTTTAAATCAAAAGAGTTATGCGGCAGCAATGTAAATGGAATCAACCTTTTTGTATTTCAACTTGTCAAATGATAGTTTGATTTGAACTTTTTTGTTTTCTTTTCAATGTGAGAAGAGGCTCAAGACTCCACCCTTTTTAACTTAGCTTTTAGTTGATTTTAACTGCTAAGTAATACTATAAGTTTTAGGCTATTTTATGTATTTAATTTCATTTTATGCATCTCATTCTCAATTTTATGTTTTTATATATATCTTATGTCTTTAATTTTAGTATCTTAGCATGATAGCCCCAGTGTTTCTTATGGGGATCTTTTCCTCCAGGGATTGCCGGCTTGGTCGGTGGTTGTTGCTGCAGTTGTCTTTTGCTGGGGCAGCACGGGCCCACTTCTTGCAGCTTCACGGGTTGTGAAGTGAACCCTTTTGCTGTCCCACTTGGTGGGCGCCAGGATCTATGTTTGGCCAAGCTGGCTCCTGGTATGAAAGGATTTCCAAATATTGTTTCCTCACAGCAGAGCCAAGCCTTAAATTTCTTTTAGAAGCGTATGGCCTCATTGTAACGTGGTTGGGGTCATGGGTCTGTTAACGGAGGGGGGTGGGTGGGTAAAGGGTGGGTTGGGTTTTTACAGTAATATTTTTGTGTTTTTATTAAAGCGCTTTGAGTTGCACAATGTATGAGAAGCACTATTCTATAAATAAAGTTTGAATTGATTGGAATTTTTGGAGCTCCACAGAAAGGTGTTTTGAGCCTTTGTAAATGCACTCCAAAACACTGCCCCCCAGTGGCCAGCGAACAAAATTATCATCCGACTGTTAAGGCCCTGCATAACACCGGGACGCATTATTCGCCAGGCGCATTCGCCAGCGCTGTTGCCACGTTTTGTGTTCACACTCTGTATGATTTTCGCTGACGATGAGTCGAGCGAACATGCAATTTCATTCCCTGACGTTAGATGGTGCTAATGTAAACAGAAATACTCCTGTACACAAGGTGGCGCTGCGCAACTTTACGCTTTTTAAAGTCGCTTTCACTCAGAAGAAGAGAGCAAGTATTTACGCGCTTGTCAGAATCAAACAAAGAAAACTTCTGACATTTCTTGCCACCAGTAGCTCCAACTGGTGCTTGGTTCGTGGATATTTTAGAATGTCCTCATTATTTCTTCGCAGTGTAGACGCTACTTGACGTCTATCTTCTTCGCTCCGTATGTGTGCTCAGCAAGGCAGTTTTGTGTTTGAGCGCCCCCAAGTTTACTGTAACTTCAGAAGCTCCAGACACGTGTGCAAAAGCGCCATTCTCATTGGTCGAGTAGATTTCGACGCGAGCCGCCGAAAAAAACGAACCCGAGGCGTTTTTTTTTTTTTGATTAACGCGCCGTTTCGCGTCGGTGTGCACACTCACATTGGTGCCCTTTGTTTAGTCACGAGGCGTTAAACGTCGGCGAAAATCGCCGGCGAAATTCGTCCCGGTGTACGGGCCTTTAGACTGATAAGTTCTCCAGATGTCTCCACCACAGCCAATACTGCTATGTTATCAATGCCTTCTCCTACAGATCTGATGATTCAAATCTTTATTTGATCACAGTCATTTTGGTTGTCGATGCGACGCCTCAAGAAAAACGTGGCCTTATTTTTTACCTGTTAGATAAGCTGATGATAATTTTCCAAACTTCTTCATTTTCCTTTCTCACTTTGCATCTTCGTGTGTCGACCCTCCCTCCTCCTTCTTCCCCCTGAAGAAGAACACGCCCCCTTCATCCATCCATTCATCCGTCCGTCCATCCGTGGACCTGCAGCTCTTCCCGGCAGCGGTGCTGTTGTTCCAGAAGGAGTGACTGAACCATTCTAGTCCATAACCTTGAGAGGCGAGCAACTGGACCCACTCTTCCTGCTTACGTTGTTTTGGACGTTCCGAACAGAACATCCGAATCGGAACGAACCAGCCCCACGCCTGCCTGTGGCTGCGCGCCCGGAGCTCCGCTGCGTCCCGGCGCAGCTGCTGGAACAGGAGCCGCCGCGCTGCGGCAGGGATGCCGCTCAGGTATGGCGGAAGTCGGGCTTTTCATTCCTTGCAGGGACTTTCACACCTTTGTGTTCTTTAAATGACCTCATTCCACTTTTGAGTTGATGTCCCAACAGCCAGAAACTAAGAAAAGTTTTTTCCCTCGCTTCACCTGACATGTGCCAGAACTTCATGGTTCTGCCTCAAAGGAGTGGTGTTGCTGCAGAAGTGCTGCTGTGGTCTAGATGAGGAGCTGGCATCACGAGCCAGGTCCTGCAGGTCGCTGTGCTTCAGATGGGCTCAGCACTGTCTCTGCTTTACTCAGCCCTTTTAAGCTTGCTCTATAGAGATGCATGGCCTTCTCTCTTCAGGTGCTAGCTTCACTTTGACATTATTACTTGCATTAACTTCTAATAGGCTTTGCTACGCCCCTGTTCCAGCCTGTGAAAATCCAGATGAGATGACAGAGAGAACCAGCTGCTTTTGGTTCTTCACAGAAAGGGAACTCTTATGCATGTGAACATTCACCGCTCTAAAGTCTGTCGTCGCTGTCCTCTGGACAAACATTCCCAAACTGTAGCTTTTCAGGAGAGGCACGCCTCTGTGCAGAAGAGCTGTGTCTGCTTTATTTGAATACTTCAGGATCACCTTCAGGCGAGCAAAGCCGTTTGTTAGTCTGACCTTGTCCGGCAAAACCCTTCTTGTGGTTGTGTAAACATTGTGTGAGAGGCTGTGGCAAAACGCACAGGTGGATATGAAAGTGGTGCACAACCTACCTGAGCACTTTCAAAGGGGTCTCCAGAGGTTTTTCATGCTTTCTGAATGACCGCAATTAAGGAAATTATGAGGAGTGATCTCCTTATCTGAACTTGTCTGCAGATTCATATCAACACGCTTGTTACTAACAGTGAACATGTCAGATGTCATTCTTTTTCCCAACATAATGATGGTGTTTCAAATAGCATGTATATGTATTGTGGGTCAGTCAGATCAATCTGCTGGTAAATTAAAGACTTGTTCTGTGACATTTTTTCTGATGAGGACACACATGAAGAAAGCTAATATTATAATGGAAGCTTTCTGTAAATTTCTTAATTCAATTCAGGGCTGCACGACGAGGAAAAACGCATGATATGCATATATTAGTGGTCAATATTAAGTATGACGATATAACTTCTATGGCAATTAACAAATAGTAAAAAACACAAAAACATTTCCATTTCACCGTAAAAGTTTAATTTAAGAGTCTACAGGAGAGCAACATCTATCATAAATGCTCCATCTGATTGGTCAACATCGTGAAGGGCCCAATCTGATTGGTCCAAAGCGTAAAGAGATTTAGTCAATTCATTAAATAGTTCCAGTTGCCATAAGATTGTTTTAGCACATTTAAGGTTTACCATTTATTGCGATTTTTGTCGACTTTTGCGATATGGATATTGCACAGCTGAAATTTGCGATAACGATAGATTTGCAATTATTTGTGCTGAAAAATGATTTGAATTGTGATGTAGAAAATCTGCTGGGTGGGGCCACATGCCCCCTGCTCTGCTTCATTCTGATCATCCACCGTCAGACAGATAGGTCATGAACGTCTCTGTTTTCCTCGTCTGGTCTCTGGTTCTAAACTGCACGACTGGACAGCTCTGAAATTGTTCACCATTTTTGCTGCACCAGTAATGTTAGCTTAGTGTTGGGAAGGGCTGTAAGCTAGTTGGTGTCAGGAAGGGGGGGTGGGGTTGCTCCACGCCAACGCTTCCACCCACAACTCAGAGGTAAATTCCTAATAATTCTTTTTTGTGTCTAAAATGACATAATTATTAAAAGATCACTGGGAAGGCTTTGAAAATAGATCCAAAGATAAAGTCGCATGTGTCCATTTTTCCAAAAGTTTCTTGTTCAGTCTGTTGTCCCAAAGCAGAACACAGAGAATCTTACCTGTAATCCAGAATTTATGCACCTTGTGGGTTTTTTCTGAGTAACAGTTGCATTGTAGATTAGGGATCAATGTGTCTATTTAGTTGGTACATTCTTACAGGTGTACGGAGTTTTAAAACTAAAGTCAAAATCAGATCAAAGCATGAATCCATCTGAAACACATGGAAAAGTCAAACATGGTCATTTTTATTATAATGAACTGGAATTTCCCAACATGCCTAAAACTTTCAGATTGATCGTTACATTCTCTCGGTGTTTTCACAGCCGTCACTCTCTTTGCTCTCTTCAGGATAGTTTAGTTTCCAGCTTTTCTTCTGGCCGTACTCCCTGTGCTGGAAGTTATTTGAAGAACTGGAGGTCAAAGGTTTGTTTTGACCTCCAGTTTAGCTGGTTTTCATTCTGTTCTTTTTCGAGGGTTGGAGCCTTTGAAGATGTAAATAAGTAAATCTTTAATCTCTCCTTATATTGATTCAAATGAAAGCAACAGTTTTCATTAAAGGTGAGCTTTTAACTGGTAGATAAAAAAGTGCTTAATATAAGTTGCTGCATTATGAATGTGGTTGTGGTCTAATGTGTGTTCTCCACATCTGTATAACAGCACTGCATTGTAAACTACACTGGTTTTCACAATTAGATAAAGTCCTATTATGTATTTTATGAATTATGATCTTTTTAAGAACATCACATAGACTCGGTTTTGCAGAAACAGGCAGCAGACAATCAAATCAAACTTCATTTGTAAAGCACCTTTTCAACTAAAGTAGCACAAAGTGCATCACATAAAAACATGCAAAAGCAAGACATAAAAGGAAAAAATAAATATATATAAATACATGTATAGACATGTGGTTTAATTCTTAATTGGGGAAACACATTTGGAGATTCAGTCCGATAAATAAATATACCATCCTTAATAAACAGATACAAACACTAAAATAACAAAAAGACTTAAATAAGTAAAATAGAAGTAAAATCATATAATTTAAATATCAAACTACATATTTCTTCATTTTTTCAGATATAATCCAGATTAAAAGGTAGGTCTTGTGGTTTCTTTTTGTATTGAACAGTCTGAGGCTACATTCAGACTGGACATCGCTTTGGTTCAGCTTACAAAAACAGAGTTCTTTTCCCTGATAATCCGGAACAAATTTTGAATCTGAATACACCCTAGTGACCCTGGTCCGGGACCAGGAACCGCTCTCTGACCCATCTCTGGAGGTGGACTTGTCTGCTTCAACTGACTGAGCTTCAGTTCCCTCCGAGGTTCCTCAGTCTGAATCCAATCTGTCCTCGGAGCGGAACAACTGAACCAAACGCTAAATGTGAGGCTTTACGCCACAGAGAGGAATGAAGGAAGCGATGAGCCACAAACAAATGTAAAGCAACGATTGTCAAATTATCAAACAGAAACATTAAAATGTTTATTTTAACCCAGCTGGAAACACTTCAAACAGACAAGCTCTGTTTCTCATTGGCGTGCTGCTGCAGTGACGCCAATTCTAAAAAGCTACCTTGTGTTTAACAGAATTCTTGCATTCACTGAAATGTGGTCAAATGAATGGAGGCTGACGGAACAACTTTGAAGGTGATACACATCACGCCTCCCTGTTTCCCATAATCTATATGTCATGAACACTGACGCCGCACTTTCATACCTGAAATCTCCTCATCACTGCAGTAGCTAGCATCCTCTGAGTTAAAGCTCACACAGCACGTCCCCTAGCCAGTAACCGCCTTGCAGCATGAACCGACGTCTCCTCATCACTGCAGTAGCTAGCATCCTCTGATTTAAAGCTCACACGGCACGTCTCCTAGCCAGTAACCGCCTTGCAGCATGACACCGACGTACCAAAGTACCAAGAAAAAAGTGTTGTTCCCCACGTTCAAAACTGGTAATCGAACTATAAAGTTTTAATAAGTTAACTGTCCCGATAAGAATTGTAAAGTGCAGCACGCCCGCCTTCTTCTTTGTTATTTGGACTCGCCTTTCAGACTTCCTGGCCAATGACTGAAGAGATCTTTAATCACGTGGTTTTGTTTACAAGCTTTGGTCCATAACAGAGTGGTCTGCTTGATGTCTGAAAGCAGCCTTAAGGCCCGTACACACCGGGACAAATTTCGCACGCGATATTCGCCGACGTTTAACGCCTCTTGACTAAACAAAGGGCACCAATGTGAGTGTGCACACCGACGTAATAAAAACGCCACGCCAGAAAAAGCGCCTTTGGGCGGCTTTTTGGTCTCGATCGCTACCACACAAAACTATATCAATTAATGAGAATGGCGCTTAAGCACACGGTCTGATCTTCTGAATTTACAGTAAAATTACAACTTGGGGGCGCTCAAAACCCAAACTGCTCTTGTTGAGCACACATACAAGCGAAGAAGATAGACGGCCAAGTAGCGCCTACACTGCCGCGAAAGAAATAAGATTTTAAGAAGATGCACTCACTGACGGACATTCTAAAATATCCCAGAAAACGCTCATGATACATTTTCAGCTCTTGTACCAGTCGACAACTCTCCATGTTCTTCTCTTCTCGTGATCTATGGATGTACCCAAAATCTTCGGCTTTTCCAGCATCTTTCATTGTCAACAGAACAATAATTTCTTCATCGCTGAACTGGTTACCAAGTGCTTGGAAATATTCATGTTTTCTTTGTTTGATCTTCTGACAATCAGCAGAATACTTGCTCTTCGTGAAAGCTGGCAAGAAGCGCCACCTTGTGTACAGGAGTATTTGTTTATTGCTTCATCTAAATGGGAATGAAATTGTGTACGTTCACCGGCTCATTGTCAGCAAAAATCGCCAGGGTGTGAACACAAAAAACGTGGTGAAAAACGCTGCCAGAATGTTTGTCCCGGTGTGTACGGGCCTTTAGAGTCTCTCTGAGTAGTTGTTCCACATGCAAGCTGGCTACAGAAATGGAATGAAGCCATGTAAGCATTCAGTCCTAACTTTTGGAAAATCCAAAAGGCCTGTACCAGAGGACCTCAGGGTCTGCGAGGCTCATACTCTAAAAATGATGTCAGATAGATACAACGCCCAATGAGCAAAAAAACAACATTGTGATATTTGTGAAAACCTGCTGGTAAATTTTGACTGTTTCCTAACAGATCGGATTTCTTCAGTTATTTTTGTCATAATCTATTCATGTTAACATATATCAGTTTGATTAGCTGCACCCCCTTGGAGAACTTCATTTTTTGGTTTTTCATTGAACTTTGTGTAGAGACCTGAGCCTGCCTGATGCTGACCTCTGTAGGAGTTTTTTTGTTCGCTGCTCTGCTGTGAGGATGAGCATCATGTCTCTGACAGTGAACTCATCCAGGGTTAACAGAAGTTGTGTGTTCTGAAGGTCCTATTTCATGGCCAGAGGTCACTTTGGCACACATTTATCTTGACAAGGGCTGTGCGAGGGGCTGTAGACTTCTGCTTAACCTCCAGGAGGAACACATGCAGCTCCTCCTGTCTGACAGGTGGAATGCTGCCGGGTCTGAACGCAAAGTCTGAACTAATCAAAAGAGAGGAAATCAATTCATCTGGTCTCTGCTTCAGTGCAGTGTGTTCAGACTTACTTATTTCACTCAGTCATTTCTGCAGAGACACAATTTGATTGTCTCTAACATTCAGGCAAAAGCCCACCAACTTGACCTTGTTTGCTGACGGCTTCAGCCTCCATGGAGTCAGACCCACAGTGCCATCACTCAGCGTTCACTGCGGTCAACCCATAGGCCCAATTTACAAAGACGTGTTGGGTTGCTGTAACATAGATTAATTTCTGGCTTGGCAGCACTTCCAGAGGGTGATGGGGGAGGAGGAGGATGGTGATAAAAAGGATTGAATCTGTGCAAATTTGTCAGCCCTCCATCCTGACACTTTGGTCCAAGAAATGTTCCTCTGCTGACGACAATCGACGAAGGTGACCGTAATCATTATTCATCGGGCTTTCCTGTTTCAAGCATCACTTCCTTCTGTGTAATATCAACTGCTGTCGTGATTTAGGTAGTTTTGTTGTGTAGTTCTGAAGGACAGTGCTAGAGCTCCTCCAAAACAATGGCTCAGCCCTCATCCATTTGCCATATGGCCTCCATTCCCCTGATTTGCTTGATGAAATTTTGACACAGTCACACAGCTGCCATTTATTTAATCAGTTTTTTTTACTTTCCTTGTGCTTTACTTATGACAGCGTATAGGAATATTTTATGTCATGGTTTTTTTAATCAATTCAATTTCTCAATTAAAATAGTTGGGAATGAATGAATAAATAATGAAATTATATTTTTTTTAGAAAACCTTATAAAGTCAACTTTTTAAGTGACCTTGTTAGTATTATATTTGGCCTCTGTAGCTGCATAGATAAATACTTAGCATTAAATGAGAGAAAACAATACTGATTATATTAATTGATATAATTGGTCTAACATGTTCTCCTTTTAATTGTTTTATACTATAGACATATCACAAAACATTATAAAAAAAGTAGTTTTGAAAAAAAAAGTATTGGTCAATATAAGAGAGATAGATAGATAGATAGATAGATAGATAGATGATAGATAGATAGATAGATAGATAGATAGATAGATAGATAGATAGATAGATAGATAGATAGATAGATAGATAGATAGGATAGATAGATAGATAGATAGATAGATAGATAGATAGATAGATAGATAGATAGATGACTTTATTAATCAACAATGGGGAAATTTTATTTATCTGTGGCAGCAAAAACGACATTCAGAAATAATCTATATAATATAGAATCAAAAGGATAAAATACATATTATATTAAATTATTAAAAATTATTTTTAAAATAATTACTACAATTATTGTGAAAATTATTATTATCAAAAAATAAGATTCGTATTAAATAAATTAAATAAATTAATTAATTTATATTTAAAAACAAATACAACAAATAGATACAGCTGCAAAAAGTTAAAAAAACATGGGGTTACTGCAAAAACATCTAAAAAACTTTTAAAAACTTGATACTCATGTTTTAGAAGTGATAGTTGCATTATGGATTGGAAATATTCAAAAATCTTGGAGGATTATAGCTTAGAGGTACTGAAAACTCAAATTCAGTGTCACCGGTAATTACAATGTAAAAAAAAGATCCAACCTGCTGACTCAACAGATGCCCAGAAGACAGTCATCAACATCTTTTACAAAGAGGGAAGGTCATTGCACTAAAGGTCATGGCTAAGCATGCTGGTTGTTCACAAAAGGGAATTGTTTACACTCTCTCCCACTAGCTTACAGCCCCTAACAGCACCAAGCTAACATTAACGGTGGAACAAATGGTGAGCAATATCGTAACTATCTAGACGTACACTCTTTGTGTTCTAGTTCTCACCCTTTTTAGAAATATAATATGTGAATAATTTCTCATTTTAACTTAACACGTAGCATACTAGGTGTAGATTTTTTATCAAATAATTTCACAATTCATTTTCCACTTAAGGGGATAATGACTTGAAATGAACAAATGTGTGAAAAAAACAGGTAGTCAATCTCGGGCAAATCTTCCAATTCCATGTTTTCCATGATTTCAGACAGATTTTTCTAAAAACAACATTGTTTGTGAGTCACTTTATCCATTTCACTTGACCCACGTGTTCAAGAATGTCCAGCCTGTTGGTAAACAACCCCGCTGGTGGTTGTTGTTCACCCAGAAAATAACTGATCCGATCGGATATTCGAGTTCTGTGCGTGATTGACTTGATTGATTTTCCGTTGGATGACCTTCCTGATTTGGGCCTACCACACAGAGGCCCTTTTGGCAACATCTTCCCCAAATGAGTCTAAATCTTTTGCCTTTGGCAATAACAGTTTACAGTATATATTTTATGGTCCCAAGACCCTTAACACTGCTGCCTCCTGAGCACGGCTTGTCTGCAGCTCACCGCTCCCCCATGGGATGGGTCAAATGCGGAGACCAAATTTCGCACTCCTAGGTGTGTGACAGAAAGGGGGACTTTCTTCTTTCTTTCTTGATTTTTATTATAACGATCACAATTGGTAATAATGATATAGTTGATATTCTCATTATATTAATTGTATTAATATAATATATTATATTAATAATACATTTGTTAATTATATCATAGTCTGTATTTCTATTATATTATTCACGAATAACAGATTTATTATTGATAATATGGAGTATATTCTTATTTTAACATTCATGGTTATTAATATCATAGTTTATATTTCTGTTGAAATAATCATAATCGTAATAGATCAGGGGTGCCGGATCCGGCACGCCTCCATGTTTGGTCCGGCCCACTGAACAGTATCAGAGACCCATGTTTTTTATTTGATCTGGCCACACGATCAAGACCTGCATAGAACGTGACATTTTATTCCACTGTTCTGCAGTCGGTGCCCCGACCTGAAACCCTCTCAAATAGAACAGAAGACGTAGCTTAACTTTTGTGGTTTCGTTCATTCTTTCAGAGCGATTATGCTGCTTTTTTCTTTTATTTTCAAACAGCGCACTGTGTTCTGTGTCCTGACAGTGCTTTTGTAGTGTGTAGGAGCTGGACCATGGGACAGGACTATGACGGGAGAGGATCCACTATTTATTGTTTTAGTGGTTTTTTAATGTATCGGTATTTTTTTCCTGACTTTTTGTATTTAAAAATTACAAAGAGAGTTATTTGGTCATTTTTTTTTATTTCATAAATAGGGTTATTTTATTAAAAGGATCATGAGGGAATGAAACTTTAATCATATAGAACTTTACAACTCCCTAAAGGGCTTCACGATAAAAGAAAGATAAAAGAGGTTTAACGTTTTATAGAAAAAGAGTTATTGTGGCCTCACAAGAAAAGGTTTGGGGACGTGCTCTAGCATCCATGTGGTGTTGGAAGATTTGTTGTTTTTCATTCTTCCAATCATTCAAACACCACATGAACGCAGCATTTCTCCAGGTTTTACAGGAGGGACATCAAGCCGTTGGTACAATTGGCTCTAAAATGAGAACAAAAGTTTGATAGGAAATGTTTCTTTTGTTGTTTAATCTGGCAGCCTGTGACTCCTGGAGCTCCTCTCTTCCCCTGGAAAGTCACAGCTGCAATCTATTGCTAATGAAGCTCCTTTATAAGGAGCTGCTTTTCTGTGTTCTGTGCCTGAGCGTCTTCAAAGCTTTCTAGTGTTCTGGTTCTGTGCTTTGTGGAATTATACCTTGATAAATTAAGGATTTTTGTCACGTCCTTCCTGCTCCTGGGTTTCTATCCTGGCCACTCCGTAACCTAAAAACTCTGAAATGTTCCGTTTTAAAATATAATTTTCAATCCAAATGTTTTGATCCAGATTTTATCCAGATTATTTCTTTCTCACTCCACACATCTGCTCCTGATCCGGCCCTTCTGATGAATTTTAGAACCCTATGGCCCACAAGTATAAAGGTTTGCTCCCCCTTGGCATAGACAGTATAGTTTATATTTCTATTGTAATAATCAGGATTAATTTAATTTTTTTTAAATACAGGATTTCCTATAAATAGGAATTATTCTTCATTAATGTATATTATTAATGTTTTTTATCGTAAATGTTATTGATAAAAAATTGGTTATTTATTTTTTAGTTTACATATTCGCAATTAAATGTATTACATATTTATTTGAAATAGGATTATTGTAGTCAGAACTAAATCTATTTTGGCATAATCTTTATTTATTTATTTTTTATTTTCATTTAATTAGGGATAATATTTAATAAAAACTATCTCTCTAACTATCTGACAGACAAGCAAATAACTAATAAATCTACAAACGGCTAAACTATCTGGGCTGCACGGTGGCGCAGTGGTT
Source organism: Oryzias sinensis (assembly GCA_037389245.1). Lineage (NCBI taxonomy): Eukaryota > Metazoa > Chordata > Actinopteri > Beloniformes > Adrianichthyidae > Oryzias > Oryzias sinensis. The sequence goes on along the minus strand of CM074509.1, from coordinate 15,157,785 downwards.
AGCGCTCTTGCCTCACAGCAAGAAGGCCCCCAGTTCAAGTCCCAGCTGGGGGACCTGAGAGAGAACATCAATGGGGGAGCTTTCTGTGTGGAGTTTGCATGTTCTCCCCCGTGCAAATTGTCCCTAAGTGTGAATGGGATTGTGACCCTGCAACAGACTGGCGACTTGTCCAGGGTGTCCCCTGCCTTTGCCCATAAGTGGCCAGGATAGGCTCCAGCAGCCCCATGACCCCAAATGGGAACATGATGATGAATGAATGAGCTAAACTAACTAAAAAAAAATGTTAAAAATGATAGCTTTCAGCTATACAACTGTTCTAACTACTGAAACAACACAATACGACTATTATAACTACACACACTTTAAATAAATGACATTAAAAGAGTAGAAATGGCTAAAACTACCTTTACTACACTCACTAAACACGCTCACAGAACATTAAGAGAGACGACATACCTTCAACAAACCCAATACTGTATATAAAAATGTAAACAACACTCAAAAAACTATTGTATAACATGTTTATTTTTACAGAATTGAAGCGGCCCACACACTCATAGATTGTGGCTTTGGGAACTTCTCTCTGGGAGGGGGCAGCCTGAGCTCATGCGTGAGGTTGAGAGGTACCAGGCTCAACGCATGGCCTGGGCTCTGAAACTCACTCCCTCCAGGTGGGTTGGGCTTCCTCTCATTATTTTCCCTTTTTCTCCATTCTGGAGTTGCTCATGTTGAGAGGCAGCGGGCCGGTGTGGGCTAACTCACAACCCCAGTCCAGAGTGAACTTCTGCAATAAGAAGCTTTTTCCTGCTCCACTTGTCAGAACCACTCTAATGGATCCGTGTTGGATCTGAAGATGTTGGACCGGAGTGGAGTACCTCTGAGTTTGTTGGTCCCCAGCTGCCTGACTTCATGCTGCTTCCTAACCTCTTCAGGGAAGATCCTGTTAAGGAGATCCACTTCCTTGTTCATCAGTTCCTTCAGTCACATGTTCACATCTCCTGAAATGGGTCTTAAGTTCCTCTAACCTTCTGTAGAACATCTGCTTAAAGACAAAAAAATGGAAGGAAAAAACTAAATTCGTTTTACATCTGTCCAAAAGAAGCAGAGGTCCATAAACATCTGGACTTACCTTTTCCAGATCTCGTTTCAGAGCAGAAATGTTCTGGAGGAGAGGAGCCCAGAGAGTAAATGTTCTGACACCTTTAAAAATCCAACATTAAAAACATTCCATGTTGATGCAACACAGACTATAAGCTGTCCTTTGCTGTGCTCTCTGTATTCAGGGAGCTGCAGCTGTTGGGGAAAACGTCCTGGCTGCATTGAAACCGGCTCACTATAAAGTAAAGCAAACCAAATGAGCTGTCCTACAGAGACAGGCCTCAGTGATTGATGTCAACTCTGAATTCCATCAAGGCGAAAGCGTCAGATTTGAGACCTTCAATGGATTTCATCACTGTTACAGACAGGACTTAATGTCACACATCTGTAATGCCACAGCAGAAAGCTTTTCCCCACAGCTCACTGTGTTGACAGAAAAGCTAATGGATGTGGGCTTCAGCAGGCTGCAGACAGACACTGAGGCTGTTGCATCACGGCTCGATACTCTCTCAGCATTAGTCGTGCCGCTGATGCTTCCAGAGCCATAAAAATGAGTTAGCGCTCTGCTTTGTTGACACCCAAAACATATCACTGCTACATTACATTCAACAATCATTGGGAATTATATTTTTAGCAGTAAACTGCTGTTTTGGCAAAGTGAGGCCTCCAGCAAAGTCAGAGTAAGGTTCATGAAGTTTTGCAGGAAATACATTTTGAAAGCTGAGGAAGAGCAAGTAGTTTATGCCAAAAGTCTGCATGAAAACAAGTTTGAAGCTCGGACCAAACTTTTAGTCTGAGCACAGCAGCCGTTCTGCTGCCAGTTCCTTTGTCTTTATGGAGCCAGGGATCATTTCATGACACTTCATTTCTCTATCTCTCTGCTGTTATCAATAGGAGCTTTTATGGGGAGGTGCTGTCAGTTACCATAGCGACCAGTATGGCCGGTAAAGCAGTGAATGGATCGTCTGCGAGGATCAGTACGAAGAACGGTACGGTTCAGCTCTGCAAGAAATGCAATAAATGGTAACATTGAAACAACCTTCAAGCAATCTTCTAGCACCTTGAAGTATTTAACAAATCAAATAAATCCCTTTATGTATTTGACCAATCAAATTAACGCCTTGACGTTGTTGACCAATCGGATGGAACTCTCTTATGTTAGATGTTCGTCTCTTGTTGTCGTTTGGAATATCATTTCCAAACTGTTGCAGTGAAATGAAAATGATGTTTTTGCTTGTTTTGCTATTTGTTCATGTATCGCAAGTTATATCGTCACGCACTATTGATTACTGTGTTGCAAACTGGGAGATATCCTCATATCGTGCAGCCCTAGTTCAGAGTCCTTCAAGAAAGTGCTGCAGATGTTTGCTGTGGCAGTTTCTCGACTTTGTCTAAGTTACAAATTTAAGTGTTCAAGGAGTTCTTTGACAGCTTTAGAATGCTGCAAAAGCATCTATTGGGCAGAGCAATGATTTACTGGAAGCCAGCCCAGAGGTCCACAGCATGCACGGATAAATAAGCTCCTACAAGCTGCTGTAGAACTCTGACAAACCTTACTACTGTTCTTTACTCAGCTTTCTCTTAAAGTTTACATTCATCTAGGGGTTTTAGTACTTTAAATGCGTGATGACTTGATCAGGACTTTGAGGAAAGAAAGTTGCTGTTGTTTATTTTGTACAGCATAAATAAAAAAAGATTTGATCATTGTTGAAATAGTAAACGCCATGTGTTTTACAGTCACTGTCCCATTCACACGCATTCACTCTGAAGTCGAACAGTGGCGCCGACCTGTAACCATCAGGAGAAAAAAGCGGTTCAGTGTCTTGCCCAAGGACACTTATAGAGGTTGACCACTCTACCACCATGGCCACCCCACATTGACTTTATGTTAAAAAATGCTTGTTTTTTTTTTAGGAATTTTGTAACTTTGTTTCTTTCTTTTACTTTTAAAGAAGTGTTTTTAGATAGATAGATAGATAGATAGATAGATAGATAGATAGATAGATAGATAGATAGATAGATAGAGAGACAACTTTATTTATCCATTTGGGAGGTTCCCGCATGGAAATTGACATCTCCATCGCATACAGCACTGGTTGACATACATATAGGAAAAAGGAAATAAAGGAAAAAAAAAGGAAAATATTTGATATTGGTTTCTATAGTATTGTTATTTTATTTGTGGAATACAGAGATTTTTCCACATAAAATAATCTATAAATTTAGATGTATCTTTTCGCTTTACGGTAATTTTCTGAACAGGATTGACATTTCATCTGTATTTGTTTGAGTTAAATTGTTCATATTTATGTTTATAATAGTCTTAAACCATATATCTTCCCAAACATAGAATTTTGGATTGTAGTTTATTTTTGGTCAAATTCCGGCTGCAACACAACTGCCTTGATAAGTTGGTTTGAATTAAATATTTAGCTTATAGCTGGGGAGACTTTTTAAACAGTTATTTAGTGATACGTTTTTGTTGCCCACATTCCATTTAATTTAATGCAGTCTTAATAAAGTATGTTTTTTTTTCATGACATTGCACTTTTCAAATATTGTGTACTTATTTGGCTACTGGATTAGACTTTTGAATACGATTCTTTGACAAGCTTTCTCATCTCATTTTTTGTTGTTGTAACTCTAAATATTAAGGTGTCAATGTGTTTAAGGAAGTATGTTTTAGATTTTTTAAATCATTTTAATACTTCATGTGTTGTGGCTTCAGATCTGTGGCTGTTGGTTAATCATTTGATGAGAAAAACTGTTGATGCAGCTAAACTGTGGAAGAAACTATCAGTAGTGAGTCAAATGTGAGTGGTCTGTTTGGAAAATCTAACTGTTAGGAAAATCCAGCTTAATAGATTTGGCTGAAACTTATCTGAAACACCTTCCAGTGTCTTAGGGGTACACCTAAAGATTCCTCCTGTCTGAGTGATGCTCTTGTCTCTTCTGACTGAGTGTTCGGTCTCCAGCTTTCAAGTCTTGTGTTCACATCATCTGGACAGAAAGCTGGAGCCAAGTGTTCATGGTGAGTCACTTGATTAAATGTAGTGACCTGCAGCCTTGTTTTAGCTCCCCACTCTCTCGCACTGGCAGACTCCTGTAATTAAGGTTTGAGTAGATGCAATTTGGGGAGCAGGTTGGTGCCAGGAATTAATTATGAAAACCCTTTACTACCAAAAACAGGTTTGTCTGATGCTTCTGGAGATGTCAGGAGAATATTTTTGCAGTGGTTTGCGCTTTTGCCTCACAGGGGGAAGGTCTGTGTTGTCTTCAGGCATGTGTGAGTTTTCACACTCAGCTTCATAAAGGCATTGATTGATTGGTTACAGATTGATGTGTGACTTTGTGGCCCTGCCTCAGCCTGGTGTCCTGTCCTGGGTGTACTCTGCCTCTGCCCTACGGTAGCCAGGTTACGCTCTGGCAGCCCTGTGAACCACAAAATGGATGGATGATCTTTGATAAAAATCTAATGCAGAGGACTTCAGCACAACAGCCTTACAGTATCTGCTGTATACTAAACAAGGCATTGGTCAAGCTTTGAGTGTTTTACCCATCAGAAACACTGTGAAATGTTCACATGATAAGGAAAAATCACACTTTCATCTGCACTCATGTCTTTATCTTACTGGAGTTTCAGACCGGGGTGTTAACGTTGGAGTGTCATTTTCAAAACAGTAATACAGCATCCATCGCATGCTTTCTGCCAGGATGAGTTTATTTTATTTTATTTTATTTTATTTTTTTTATAAACTCGTCCTCTCCAACAGCTGGGCAGACAGATGAGAGCTGCCAGGATTTAGCTGATCGACAAAGATGAGATAATCAAAACAGAGAATTCAAAGCAGAGTTTATTAATGGCACTGCCTCGTCATCAAATTTAAAAGACAGGAAGAGCTTTGTGACATTTTCGTATATAGTAATGAAGGTATGGTCACATGCACTCGCACCAGGGTTGACCAGTACGGTTTTTGGCTTGTCTGGGCCATAGATATAGGGTCATAGAGAGGAGTGGCCAGCACATCTTAAGGATAGCAGAGGTGTGTCTTGGAGGCTCACACTAATTGTTGTGCATTCATGTGGCAAGTGCATCAGGAAATAGTTAAACGGCTAATGTTAAGTTGTACGCATACTCATTATGAAAATAATGTAAAAGTAATTACACTTGCAATAAGTGTATTGCACTATTAATCTAAGGATAATTAGGTAATTTCTATTTTCATTGTGGAACACATTGAAAGAGAATAAATGCTGCCTGACTCTTGACATGAAAAGAAGATTTGGATCTTTTCTGTGTTATTCAGGATTTAAAAGTCTGATGTTTTCTTTTTAAAGAGGGGTGAGGGAATACTTAAAAAAATATGATTGTCTTTTTAAAAAATCTAGTCACATCTTACGAAAAGTTCAGATATGAGGAGAGGGAAGCTGTTTACCTTCATCCGCCCCCACCATGACTGACATGTTTGCCACACTTCTGATAAACAATCTGTATTAAGTAAATATTCAATATCAAGCCATGCAACCTGTCAGAGAGGAGAAACAGGTGGAAAATGTTTTTGCCCCCCACAGGAGGAGTTTTTTTTTCCCCTGAAGCACTTGATACATCAAGATTTTTGTCACAGAAAAGAATGAAGCGGAAATGTGTTTAAAGTGGGTACAGAACATCTCCTAGGATGTAACCTAGATGTTTTCATCTGCAGCCTTTTCTGCCAGAGCCCTGTCTCAGGGCGGCTGACCTCAGAGGGGGGGGGGGGGGTGCAGAAAGACGATACTCTGTACAGGAAGGAAACTGTGTTTCTCTTGTGGGAGAACGTTTACAGCAGCACCTGGAGACAATGTGTCTTCTTTCTGTGTGAAGCTGGCTTTGTGAAGTGCATCACATGACATCTACAGCAGCTGCTCGAAACCCAGCTGAACTACTGCAACTCTCCTCTGCCGGGGTTTCTTCTTCTTCTCCCCTGCACACATCACCTTAACAGTAGCTGTGTTTCCATCACAAAAACATGCAACATTTTATCAAAATTCTAGAAATGTTAGAAGACCACATTTTTGCAATTTCACTGTTTCCATTCATTTGTAATTATGGGAATAATCACAAACCGACTGAGGCGATGAGTCATTCAGAAATGTGGCAGCTAATGTGAACAAAACTTACGTTCACATTCTGGCCACGGCACTAGCGCTCATCACCTTGCCTATGGTTGAAGGTTGGTGCCAGTGTTCGACAGTGGAACTGCAATCAGTGTGTGGCTAAGGATGAAGCCATTTTGGGAAGTGGTGGTTGGCGATTGTCAAGAGGAGCTGTTGATCCAACAGTTCTGACACGCTCAACTTTTGATGAGCTGTGTGATGCTGTGGCACCTCTTGTGGTCCAGCGCCCAAAGCAGCTATTTCCAACCAAGAAGCGCATCGCCATCTGGTTGTTGGTCACATGACTCATTGAAATAGAAAACAGTGTTTCCATTGCAGTTTTGCAAAATATGTCAATTTGAAACTCCTCAAATACCACTTCCTCCAAGTACACAAACTTGTATTTCAATAAATGCTGGTGATTATTCATTGTCACGTTTTCCATTAGTCACATTTATTATCGTAAATCCAATTCGTGCAATTTCATAGTCAATGGAAATGTAGCTAGTGACTCTCATTCATTACCAGTTTTTGAAATAAACTGGTGATTGTTATGAGCTCCTTGAAAGGGGGGAGTTGGACTTAGTAATGATGACAACTAAGTGACTGAAACATGGACCTTGTGGTTCTGGGTCACATAGACCTGAAAGTCCTTTTAAAGCCACACTCAGGGGTCATTATGGCAGTCGTTCATCCTCGGCTGCCATGTGGAGGTGAGAGACGGTCTTTACCCTCTGTCGCTACCCAATCTGTAACAGCAACCCAATCAGACCCTGCATTCCCAAATATTACATCACTTCATCTTTGTGGTCAACATTCTGACAGTTAAGAAATGTTATTTAGGTTAGCTCCCATAATTTGTATATTTTTAGTATGTTTGAGGTTCCAAGATTGTAAACCTTTTAATTCAATATTCACTTATTAAAATATAATATATAAACAAGGTCAGCTCCCGGTAACATTTCCCGACAGTACTCAAATCAAATCAAGTCAAACTTTGTATATCACTTTTCCAACTTGTGTTAGTCAAAGTACTTTACATAAAAACAATATCAAATTTTCAATTAAATTCCAGGTTCACTCAAAAGACAAAACATTAAACAGATATTCTGTTTAAAACCCATACAATGCCCCCCCCACCCCCACCCCCCCACACACACACACACCACCATGGTGCACAAAATGACTGACTATGTAGAAATCTGGCTTTGGGGGAGTGGGGAATTAATATTTTGGTGACATCTCATCAGTGACCCCCCACTCTAGTTCACAGAACACAGAGGACCCCCTAGATCTAAGCAAAGAGCCAGACCTGTGAGGTCACATTGCTGTGACCCACTAAGAAGAGTCATCTCTGAGGAAAACACTGGAGTTACAACTAAAATCTAAAAGGAATCAAACAAATGAGAATTAAAACATAAATAAATAAATAAATAAATAAATAAACCTTAAAAGGCAGATCTATATCAGGGAATGTGAATACAAAAATAGACCAAATTTAAGTAAAAAGAGAACATAAATCATTAAAATATCAAACAAATTCCTAAATTTCAACTAAAAGCTAGATTAAAAAGGTAGGTCTTGAGCCTTCCTTTACAAACATGAACAGTCTCTGCGGCCCTGAGGATAATGCTGGTTCATTACATTTCTTATCAGCTACTTTGAACTTAAATTGTGAAGAATATATAGTAAAGATGTGACATTCTTTTCCACTTTCTTAAACAGATTTGCCCCAATAAATAATGCTGTCTCTGCGTGGACCTGGTCGACTCTCTTCACTCTCGGTGTAAAGGAGGAGCTGGTGCTGTCTGCCATCAGTGTGACTGGGGAGCAGAGCTCAGGAGGAGTCCATGCTGGAGGTGCCGTCAGGGCTAGAGAGATAGATTAGTTCAAGAAAGCTTGGGGGGGGATGAATGCTCTTAAACGCATATTTAGACTTTAAAAAACATTTAAATCTTAATTATCAGGCTAGATATGTTTTAGAAAGTGGAAAAAATCTCAAATATTTCTAGACATTCCTCGCATTTTACGTTCAAAGCGGCTGATAAGAACACTCAGATGACCCAGTATTCTAGCAGCATTTAAATGCATCATTTACCCAGAAGTCTGAAGATGTGAAAGGGGTTGTGAGACCCCTCGTGGACTTTTAACTCTGATCTGTGTGTAATGTGGTTTTCTCTTTGTGTCAGGTGATTACTGCGTACTATTTAAAAATGTGTATGCATAGGAGACATTTTGAAAACATTCTTAGTTTTATGCTGCTGTAATTTCAAGTTGTGCCTGCATAAATTGTATTTTGTATTTGTACGTATTCAATTTTACAAAGCTCAGCTCACTGATCCTTAACCAGCTCAGACTTATGAATACTTTTGCTCATTAAAGACTGATGTCCAGCTATTCTGTTAATGGTATGACATCAAATCTGCTCCACAGTGGTAATTAAAGTGTATAAGAAAATGACTAAATGATGGTCACTAACTATGGGATTCATCTCTGTAAAAGCTGGTTTTCTTTGTTTTAATTGGTTTAGCTCCGCACAGGGAGGAGCTACAGCCCCACTGGACATTTTCCACTCCATTGGCCTGACTCAACGCTTGTGCTATCCTATGGGGTCAAGATGACCATTGACGTGTTCTCCCTACCATGACAAAGGTGGATAAAGGTGGAAAGATTTCATGTAATCCATGGAC
>CM074509.1:15121778-15128946 GCA_037389245.1 Oryzias sinensis | reverse complement strand
AAAAAAAAGACAATTAAAACAATAAAGACGGCCCAGAAGTCACTCAGGACTAGAAATGATTTAAACTCATGTTTCTACCTAATTTCTCTCAATGAAGATGAAGATGAAGGTGAAGGTGAAGATGCCAGCAACACAACTCTGACGAGGTTTGGACTTCTGGCACCGCTTCAAGTATTTTATATGTCTAGAACCTTTTTGAAGAAAAACAATCAAGAAAAACAGCAACACCTACTTCAGAACTTTTCTAAGTGTTGCCTAGGCAACCAATATTAATATCTTTTAAATGTAGGAGCGTTCTGCGTCAAAAAGGCGCACTGTCGCCCCCTGGTGGATTAAAAAATACGTAATAATATAATGTTTGGATGTATTTACATTATATAAATTTAAAATTGACAACACATAGGCCACTCTTCAGCTAAGTATTTCCAGTGAAAATCACCAAGATATGTTTCAGATTTACCACATTAACATGTTTTTATTGTTGTTTGCGTTTCCCCAATCTGTTCTGCAATCAAAAGGCCCCATTTCTTTATTATTTTATTTGATCCTCCCAACCTAAGTCATTGAAACTTTATCAATGACTTTGGAAAAAGAGGATGTGAGCCAGACTAAAGTACCTGGCAAAACATGTTAGTCTTTTAAAGAGGTATTATAGTACTTTAGAAGGGAGAGACCTTAGGAATACAACAAAGTAGTTTTTGTGAAGCAGTTATAAAGAAACTCTGAGTCTATGATGTATGTGTGGGATAAGCTCACATCACAAGTTCAAACTTGGTACATTCTCTTACATGGAATACTACAATGGAAAAGTTATTGCAAAGTTTACGTGTAACAGAGTAAAACTCACATTTTCTGAGATGTGCATCAGTGACAGTTACCTAGCAACCACTAAGCTAATGAGGTCAGGCACAGTATGAATTTACAAGCCATTAAAGGTAAAGCTAAAGTTTTCATGTTTCTTTTGTTGAACATATAAAACAGAAAAAAACTATTCAGAGGGACAAACAGGTATTTAGTCAGCCACATAATGTGCAGGTTCTCCCACTTAGAAATGGAACAGAAGCCATTATCATACGTACACATAATGAGAGAATGAATGAATAAAGAAATTCATGAAATCATATTGTCTGGTTTTTTTTAAGTATGATTTATTTATACATTTTTCAAAATAAGAAAAAACAAAACAAAAAAAAAACTATTCAAAACCACAATTACAAAGAAAGAAAAGGAAAAAAAACATGTACACAAACGAATGAATAAAATCTTACAAACAATACACTGTGCTACCAATCTATGAACAGCAGAGACACTGCATCCCTCATAACCGTTAATGTACCGGAAAGTTCACTCGGTCGTTTCTAAGGTCAAGGACATGACATGCTCTAAGAAAGGTGACCAAATTTCAGAGAATTTACATGCAGTACCATTAAGAGAATATCTGATTTTTTCCAGCTTAATAAAAGAAAGAGAGTCTTTTATCCACTTTGAGTGAGTGGGTGGGCGAAGATCTTTCCAGTGCATCAGAATAGTCCGACGGGCAAGTAATGTCAGAAAGGCAATAAGGTCCTCTAACCAAGGAGGGAGAGAATGATTGTCCGAAAGTATTCCAAAAAGGGCTGTCATTGGTGATCGGTGTACTTTGACGTTACAGACAGAGGATAAAGAATCAAATACAGAGTCCCAGAAGTCAGAAAGCAACGGGCATGTCAAAAACATATGAGTAAGATTTGCAGGGCCTAGATTACATTTTACACAGTTAGGATCAGTACCTGGAAAAACTCTGGCAAGTCTGCTGCTAGACCAATGAGCTCTATGAACCACCTTACATTGAATGATACAGTGCTGGGCGCATATTGATGAGGAGTGGATTCTCCCAAGCACAGATCTCCACTGATCATCATTTATGTCCACATGAAGCTCTTCTGACCAAGCCACACGTAGATGGTCAGATGACGAATCAAGAATGGATAGTAAAAGGTTGTAAATTTTTTATATTGTACCCTTCAGAGAGGGGTTTATCCCCATAAGAGTGTCAATCATAGTGGCTGTTGGGGCAAAGTTCCATCTATGTAAAAGTCTTTTACTGAAACTAAGCCACGACTTCTCCACAGGGCAAAAGTCTTATCAGTAGATGATGGAGGAAACTGAGGGTTGAGATAAAGTGGGGACATGAAAGAGATTTTTTGAATTCCCAGGTGCTGTTTCAGTTGAGTCCATATCTTTAAACAATGCTTCACTATGATGTTATCAGTGTAAGATGTGAAAGAAAATTTAAGAGGCAGACACAAAAGAGAGAATAAAGCAGAGGCAAAAGTACAAGATGATTCCTCTAGTGCAGTGTTTTTCAACCTTTTTTGAGCCACGGCACACTTAAACCTTGACAAAAATCCCGCGGCACACCAGCATCCAAAAAAAAAGATAAATAAAAAAAAAAGAAAAAGCTCAGTCTGTATTGATCTACAGCCGCTCTGCAATCTCACATGCATTTTTGTTATAATTGTTGCAGAAAAAGATGGAAGCTACAGCTGTTTTTTTCTAAAAGATGTTATAAAAATTAAGTCAAAAGATTCAAAAACTGTTTGATGTGTGTTCGTTGTTTTAAGACGTTAAGAGGAGAGACTCATTGTGCGCTAAGACAGTCACTTTAATGCATCATGGGAGTTGTAGTGCCGATAATACGCAGACCGCAGAAAGACCAGCGTCTTTGAGCTTCATTGTTTTGTTCACTTGTTCCACGGTCTGACACCAGATTCTGTGGAAAGCTACACCGCTAAAGACGAGCTTTAGCTGGTATTTTCTTAGAACAGAGAGACTTTTTTTGCGCTAAATCGAAACAAGGAAGTGAATACTTTAACCACTTCTGATTGGTCAGACTGATGGCATGTGATTAAGCCTTCAAGAATGATTGGTGGAGACAGTTAAAGGGGCGGGACTTTTCCTTACACAGTTATAGCTGCAGCTAAATCGCGGTATCTTGTTATTCTTATCAAAATGTCTTTAATAGAATCATATGAACACAAAGAAAAATAATTTTATGATATTTCATATTCTTAACTTCTCAGTGTTTTATCAGGGCCTGTTTGGATGAACAAAGAGCTGATTTCCTGGAGATGGGAAATGTTTTTAGATCAGTGAATGAGGGCAATTTCTCACGGCACACTTGACCATCTCCCACGGCACACTAGTGTGCCGCGGCACACTGGTTGAAAAACACTGCTCTAGTGGTAACCAGACTGGCTTAACAATGTGACTATGACACCAAAATAATATTGTTCGGATATTTGCAGCTCAATAATAAAATAAAAAGTTTGGAAGGGAGAGGCCACAATTATCTTTGCTTTTCTGTAATATGGTTTTTCTCATCCTTGGAGGCTTTTTTCCCATATAAATTGGGTAATAGAATTGTCAAGGGACCTGAAGAATTGATTTGAAATAAATACTGGTAGGCATTGAAAAAAATAAAGAAAATTAGGCAGCACATTCATTTTAATGCAGCTTATTCTGCCTGCAAGAGATAACAGCAGCATAGACCGGCGCTGTAATTCACAATTAATTTGATCCAGTAATGGGATAAAGTTGGTTTTGAAAAGATCAGAAAATTCCTTAGTCACTTGAACGCCTAGATACTTAATGACAGATGGAGAGATTTTAAAAGGTAAGTCTGAGGGGGGGGTAGGCCATGGCCTCCGGATTGATGGGAAAAAGTTCACTTTTACTAAGGTTTAATTTGTAGCCAGAGATCTGACCAAACTCCCTCAGCAGAGCTGAAACTGTTGGCATGGAGACAGTTGGATCTGAAATAAATAATAAAAGGTCATCTGCATATAAGGCTACTTTATGATTTACACCGCCCCTCAAGATACCACACATAGAGCTAGTTCTAATGGCCGCCGCAAGCGGCTCAATGGCTAGTGCAAACAAAAGAGGAGAAAGAGGACAAGCCTGTCTAGTTCCACGGCCCAAGGGGAAGTATTCTGAGTAGTCGATGTTAGTGCGAACACGTGCCATAGGTGATGTGTACAGTAATTTGATCCATGACAGAAATTTAAAGCCAAAGCCAAAGCGTCTCAGAGTATAAAACAGGTAAGGCCACTCGACCCAATCAAAAGCCTTTTCAGCATCCATAGAGATGACCATTTCAGAGGTGACAGTTGTAGAGGTGCAGTATAAAATATTCATAAGCTGCCTAATATTGTGACATGAATGTCTGGTTTTAATAAAGCCAGTTTGGTCAGGACTGATTAATGTGGGCATTATTGGGTCTAAGTGTTTTGCTAGCAGTTTTGCTAAAATTTTAACATCCGCACACAGCAGAGATATAGGCCTATAACTGCTGCAGCATCTGGGATCTTTATCCTTCTTTAGGATAAGAGAGATTGTGGCCTGTCGCAAAGTTGCCGGTAAGGCACCAATATCAGCTGAAGCCATGTTTAGCATTAGAGGGGATAATTTATCCATAAAAACCTTAAAAAATTCTGATGGGAACCCATCCGGTCCGGGGCTTTTTCCACTCTGCCTAGACATGACAGCGTTCTTTAGTTCTTCAGCAGTGAAAGGCTTATCCAATTGAGCAGCTACATCTGCTTCAACTGTCGGGAGTATTAAAGATGTGAATAGAAAGCTTTGTAACGTTTCTCATCAGGAAAACATTCAGAGGTGTATAGAGCAGAATAAAAATCCCTAAATGTATTATTGATAGTTTGAGGGTTAAGTGTGAGTCCATCAGAGGTAGAAAGTTCGGTAATATTTTGAGCTGCTGTTGACTGTCTAATCTGGTGTGAGAGTATTTTATTAGGCTTATCTCCGAACTCATAATAGCCATAACGGGTCCTGAGTATTAATTGGACTGCCTCGTCGGTGGCTATCGAGTCAAATTCTGCCTTTTTTATAAGCAATCCCTTAGATAGATCAGCACTGGGGGATTCTGCATACTTATTTTGCAGTTCGGATATGACAGAATAAAGATCACGGCTCTTTTGACAGGCAATCTTATTCTTATAGGCACTGTATGATATTATTTCCCATCTCAGAAATGCTTTACATGCTTCCCAAATTGAAATTGCAGATGCATCTGGTGTATTATTAGTGGAAATGTAAAGGTCTATACGTTCACTGATAAACTGAACAAAGTCTGTGTCTTTGAGAAGCAATGGGTTAAAGCGCCATGGAGACCGTGACAAAGAGTTGTCTGGGGGAGAAATATCAAGCATAACAGGTGAATGATCTGATATTACTATGGGGGTGTATTCACAAGAGTTGACCGCACAGAGCAAATTATTATCAATGAGGAAAAAATCTATTCTAGAAAAAGAGCTGTGCACCAGTGAGAAAAAAGAGAAATGCTTAACATTTGGATTAAAATGATGCCAGACATCTGTGACACCATATTGTGACACGAACAGTTGTATGGCTTTAGAGGATTTGGACACAGAAGAGGGCTTAGATGAGGAACGATCCAGTGTTGGGTTAAGGCAACAGTTAAAATCACCTCCCATTACAAGCTGGCTGTTGTTTAAATTAGGAATGGAAAGGAAAAGTTTCTTAAAAAATTCCTCACTGTCAAAGTTTGGACCGTAGACATTCACTAATGTGAGACTCTTACCACAAATTCTGCCTGAAACTATAATGTAGCGGCCATTGGGGTCTGATATTACCTCAGTAACAGAAAATGGAACTGATTTATGGACAAGAACAGCCACACCTCTGGCTTTACTGTTAAATGATGAGTGATAAAGTTGCCCAACCCACCCAAATCGCATCTTCAAGTGATCAGCTGCTTTCAGATGAGTTTCCTGCAGGAATGCAATCTTTGTGTTTAGCTGTTTTCAATGACTGATTAGCTTCTTTCTTTTAATTGGAGAATTCAATCCCTTCACATTCCAACTAACAAAGCGTAAGGCTTCTCCAGGAGCTGGTGGGCATTAGGACCCAGCAGATCCCATGTTTGAGTAAGGTGATTCTGGCCCCAATAGTCTGATATTAATAAACATTACAGGAAAAGTAGCACAGAAAAAATATTAACAAAAAAAATGATAAAAACACAAGAAAAAGAAAAAACAGTTGTTACAAAAGGTAGCAACAAACCCTCTGATATATTTATCAGCATATTTTAATACTTCCTTAATCCTAACTCCCTGCTACCACAATGGGGCTACAAAAGTATAAGAGCGATTCAGTTTCAAGACAATAACCTTATTCAACCACAGACCTGTGATATAAGAAAAAGAAAAAAGAAAACACTGCCTGTTTGCAACTCAAATCACACTTTAAAGAGCCGATCAGTAAAATGTTCGGATTAGGCACACATTTATATTTGTCCAAATAATGTAAAACGTTTTTTTTTTCAACTTTATTGAACAAAGCATTAACATACAAAATCCAGCATCAATGAATCAGAACATCAGCAGTGGTAGTCAATGTCATCAATCCAAACTTATTGAATCATCTCAAGTAAAAAAAAAAATATCAAAAATATATCCAAAATAGAATTTGCTGATAGAAAAATAAAGTATCTTAAAATATATAAAAGAATAATGCAGAACGTTATCACCTCTCTTTAGGAGGCGTTGCGTGTGTCCTGTAAACTTTTCAGCTGCTGCTGCAGATGCAAACCACTTCTTCTCTCCGTCCGGCAAGGTGATGCGGAGTTTGGCTGGAAAAAGTAAGGATGGTCGGAATCCTCTCTCATCCAGCTCAGCCATGGCAGCGCGGTACTTCAACACGTCTGGACTGCAGTCATCGTAGAAACGGATCGCGTGTTCCTTGTAGGATAAAATCCTTCATCTAACGGTCCTCGCGGATAATTAAATCCTTCACCTGGAACGGTGTAAACAGAGAATCACAGGCCGCGGTTTGGCTCCCCGCAGCGGCTTGGCCACAGGGACCCGATGAGCTCGGTCAATCTCTGGAGGTGTGGGAAGAATGTCCCGACCAAAAACTTCACTGGGGAGCTGTGAGAAGAACGCACTTGGAGGGTTCAAGTAAAGCTGTTGAATGCTGTTTTCCTGTTTCTCTTTATTTATTCTTTTTGCCGTCTCACGGCTACAATTTTTCACCTATTTTAACCATTCAACTGTTAAAATGTTCAACTCCTTTGTCTATTGCCTGGTATAATTTTTGGTCCTTCAAATCCTTCGACTTTACAAAAGTGAAAACTTTCGTTCGTTTT